>JWJB01001759.1:0-15195 GCA_000812895.1 Rutstroemia sydowiana | reverse complement strand
AGGGTTAGGGAGGGGGTGGGGAGGTTAAGGAGGGAGAGAGATTGGTGTGTGCCGGAGGTGGTGAGGATTTGTTCTACGGTTGCTAGGAGTAAGTGATCTCTGGGAATATACTAATGGGGTTTGAATGGGGGTATCTATCTTGCTTGTCTTGCCTTGTAGCTTATGTATATATACCCTTAAGTTCTTAACGGATGTGAACAAGCAAGATTTATAGCCTAGTAGTTTTAAATTCGAGGATGTAATTTATTAAACCTCCATTTGATAGTTGAAGCCACTCAAATTTACGGGTCCTTTAGCAAACATTTGAATCGCTGGTTAGAACTTGATTCGTTCAATAAATGTAAACATTGCAACTGTTGATGATAACCCAAAGAGCCAATCATTTAAGTCTGAAATCCAGACAGACAACCTACTTCAATTTCCATTCTACTCAACCAACAAGCGAACATACATAAAATCAAGTATTTCTCCCTCCTTCCAGCGAAGCTTCGCCCCAAATCAAAAATTCACACAGTACTAATTCTCACAACCTAATCTACAGATGGTATATACCGGACTAACATAATATCATAAAATACAGCAAACCCTCACCCTTTCTCACCCCTGGAATAATCACTTCCATTCTCCATCTCCCATCCCCCCTAGCCAGTACTTTCATCTCCATTTCCATCCCCCTTCCCCTTCCCGTCCCAGTCCCAAATCCACACCCAAACTCAATACCCAAATCCCATACTAGCATAATATTTACACATCAACTCATGCATAATCATTACATAAAGATTATAAAAATAAAACAGCTCACCAATTTCATTTATGATTGTTTTATTTACATGAAACTTTCAAACTACTGTAGGCATCCATTTAACTGGAATTTGTATTTGTCGGATTTACATAAATCCATTAAATACAAAATGCCTACAAATTACACCCCAGCTAGAGTTAAATCTTATCCACTGTGCGGAATAGCTGGTGGAGAGGAGAGGGTTCTAGGTTCTGTTGAGTGAGATTCTAGATGTAAGTAAAATGTAAATTATAACTTCATTCCTTCATTCCACCCCATTCGTAAACGAGTTTTCTTCCTTGTAATATCATACCATATCTCCATATGCAATTATGGATATCAAACTCTCGGCCGAATCTAAACTTACAATGGATGGAATATAGGATGCCTAATTATTATATTGTACCGGTATTACGGAGTTAAGTTGCGGGAAGGAAGATATTCTATATTCCATCTCCACTAATCTCCTTTCTTATGTCACCTCAACTCCATCTCATCTCCATCTCATATCCATATCTAGAAAGTAAACCCGAATATTCATAGGATGCCTAGCTATCATATCATTCGTATCATATCGTATAACTCCATCATATAACGGGAGGAGCCTAAATCCCATTCAATCCGACCGCCAACTCCCCACACATACCATTCCAAAAAAAAAGAAGCCTCAAAGAAGCCTCAAAGAAAGCCTAAATAGATATGGTGAAGATCTTGATATGATACCTCCGTATGATATGATAGATAGTGAGGGAGATGAGAAAAGTGGAGATCACAGAGTGATTTACGTACAGAGGGGAAATTTGTATGTACGTACTTTGATTTACTTTACTTTACTTACTACGTACTGTTTACTTGCTGCATCTCATATCAAAAATTCAAAACACAGTGGTGTGAATTACCTCGAGGGAAGAAGACTATGAAGTTTAGTGAGGAAATGAATGGTAAGTGATGATATTCGGGTGTAATAGTGAGGTACTGTAGTTGGAATTTGGAATTTGGATTTGACTTTTGGTATTGGGATGATTGATCTACGCACGGTATGGATATATAGTGTGGAGGAGGCATATTGAGATGATATGAGGAGATAGGTTGGGATGAGAAGAGGGATGGGTAGAGGGTTGGCGAGTGATAGTGCGAGATGGTGATGTTTGGGCGGAAGTGGAAGTAGGAATGGGTAGTGGGAATACTGCAAACTGGAGGGGGGTAAAGGAAGAATGAATGAATGAATTATGGCTTGGAGGATTGGTATTGGTATATTGATGTATGAATAGAAGGGAAGGATAGTTGAATTGATTTAAAGTAATCGCGAGTTAAGTTGCAATGAAAAAAGGGAGTGTATGGGTAAGCCTCCATTCCACTAAATCAAATAGATCATTGAAACAAACCTATTCTATCATACCGTATGCATCATGCAATACGTTTCTTACAAACGGTGAAAATAGAATACTTTGCATACCCACAGAGATATCTAGACATTATAAGTAACCACCATACCAGCATACCAACCCAGCTAGCCCACGGTAACTCTCACATCCTATACATAACCACACACACATCAAATCATCACATCTCAATACCGCGACGGCAACGTAAAGGTCAATGTCACTCAGTCTTCCTCCCCTCCCCTCTCCTCTCCTCTCCGCTACTCCACACACCCAAGATCTTCACCTACCACAATACCACCACTCACATAACCAGCTATAACCAATCCCCCATCAATCAATCCACCTATTCATCTCCAACTAACATCCATCACACAAAAGCAACGCAAATTCAAAATCAAACAAACCCCCAAAATCACAACACCAATCCAACAAAAAAAAAGTTTTCTCGAGCACGCGACTCTAAGACTCATACCATATCACATTATATAATATATACAGCCGCTAGCTATTTAAGCTGATAAATAGCCGCACTGTAACCTCTCAGCTGCACATCAGTCCGCCGCGCCGCATCGCATATTATCGGAATTAAATGTACAGCTAACACCAAACCAGATCAAATGATATCGAACCAATCCAGGTCAAAATTTAATCAATCAAATGAAATAGGGAAAAGATGAGTAAGTACTACTTACTTACCTACCTATTGGCATCTAGCTATACCTGACCTTTGTAATACGGACTTACTTACTGACTTACTTACCTACTTATTAATAAGACCATTTGAAGATATTGAATTACCTTGTCATGTATACCACTCCCTTCTCATGGATCCTAACTCCGGAACTCCCTCATGCTCACGGCCATCCGAAGGCAAATCATAGTCAAAGTCATAATCATAGTCATACCAAGCACGAGACATACATATCCTTGATCGTAATCAAATAGTGAATACAAATACATGAATATACACACGACTTGCCTCGCCACATTACCTACTAACCAACTGAATATTCCTTGTCTGCCTACATTGCAGTAGAAGTGACTAGGCTAGCAAGCCAGCTATCTATCACTTGACTCGACATGACTTCACTCACTTGACTTGTCATGACTTCCATACGATCCTTCAGATCCAACTTGCTGATACAAATGACAGTGCCACAGACACCGTATTCGCAATGCAGTTTGAAGTTCACTCACCAATCATCTTAGATAACTCTATAATGGCCGCCTCAACACTGACCCAATTCCCATCCACCTATTATAGCCGCAGCGGCGCAGCGCCCAGGCAGGCAGGTAGATAAGTAACCAAGGCGACGATCGACTTTCTGACCCACTATGAAATAACTGGTATATATTGTAAGTATGTAAATAGAACACTTCCCCTCCGCCCGAAGGCGAGTGACTCATAATCACATGATACCAAAGCATACCATGTCATGTCTAGTACCATAATACTCGCCCCTCCTAGATCACATCATACTATATCGTATAGGAAATCCAATACCGAATTTTCCATCCATTCTGTCTTTAGTAAACGGAACGGATAGACTGAAAAATTGGGGAACATCCGAAATCGCATCGTAAAGTAAAATAGGTCACTAATACAATACAATACGCATATGAAACTGAAACGAGGCAAAAATCCCATAACTGACAAAACAAGACAAGACAATACAAGACGCCTAGCCTAGGTAGCTAGGCCAAGCGAAAAAAAGGCATTTTTGTTATGAATCATATGGATTTGTAACCTTATGGATTTTATATGGATTTTTATATGGAATTTTGAGATGTGTCTGATATTTCATGGTATGGGGTAAATATTTCCAGCACAGCACTGCACTGCACACTGCGCAGCACAGCCTCGATTTAAAATCGGATCTACCATATGTATCTTGAATCTCAAAACCACCCTATCTAGGTAGCCACGCACTGCGCACGCGGGAAAAGAATACTTCTAGAAGAATTAAGTAAGTAGGAATACTGTAGAATGAAATCAATACTAGTAAATACCGTACTAGTAAAGTAGGTAACTCATCACACTTATCACACCGCATACTTATACTATACATACGTAGACTACTGTAGAATGCATCGCACCCACTATATCTAGTACTGGTAAACTGAAATGAATGAATATAAATAACTTTGTTCAATCTGCCTATAACCAGCCAGCCCTACTCAAGGCTGAATTAAATAAATGAAAATCCTCAGCCTGATATCAAACACTCAACTTGCGCCATAATCTAAAAATCTCATCGTGTGGTGTGTAAAAGTACCACTGGTATCAGATCTGAGGATTTTGTGGACTGCTGCCTATATACCGTGTAGACGGTAGAACTGAACTAACATAGTAAAAATGATCTTAACTAGTAAAAGAGATGCTTATTATTTTGATTACCAGTAGGAAGGAAGGAAAGGAATTAAATCCTAGTTATTTTCTTAATAATAAGTCATTTTTGAATATAGTTGGAAATACAGAAGTATCAGTGGTATCATTCATCATATCATATCGAATCACTTTCTGAATACCTTCATTTATATTAATTAAATTACATTACTCGACGATGATACTCAAAAATATTTATTAAACTCCTCTCAAACACACTTCACTCTCTTTAATTAAAGAGGTACACCAGACCAGTACGGTAAGTAAAATGTAACCAACTTTATAATCGGAGTTCTACAAAGGCCGAGAACAAGTAACTTCAAGTTCAAGTTGTACAGTACATCCATCCATCCATCCAGCCAGCCAGTAAATCACAAGATAACGAACGGAATTACCCTTTTGCATCATTAGTCTACTTGTATACCCGTATTAATAACTTAAATAACGAATAAATAAATAAATGCTGGGGTAGGAAAATTAAAGACAAATACTAGGTAGATTGGTGGAACGTGCAGAAATATGTGGCTGAAAAATCTAAAATCTCTATGCATGCCTAACCAATGAAATGAAGTGGATTTATGATTCAGCCATCATTTCATTGGCTTTTATGTACTTCGTTTGTATATTTGCTTGCTTGCTCTGCTTGCTTGCATCAAAAAACTTATCATGGCGTTTAATCCTTGAGTATTTTTTTAATAGTATTCCGTACAAGTTACAACCCCCTCCATCAACTACTCCAATTGAACCAGGTAAATTCATCATCTCTACATCATTCTTCTATGCAGATATTCTAGAAGATTTCCTTTTCCGAAAAAAGTCATGTACGAAGGTACTTTACAAACTCCAAGTACTTGTACAGATGGAGTTCGGGAATTGCCGATATAGGCCGAAATATCCTTTCCTTGGAAAAAAGTTCCTTACTTTTCCCTTACCTTACCTATCATGGGGGCGAGAAAGAATCGGGAAAAAATAAAAAATCTGCTGATGAAAGAATGAGTCAATATTGTCGACGAGAAGAAAAGGGTACATTATTCCCACTCTCGACTGATTTCGGGTAGATTCTTGATTTTTCTAGAGGGGTAAGAAAATTTAAGGAATTGGAAATTGGTGAGCCGGTTCCGGAGAACTGGTGATTTTTTTTTGTGTCGTGTTCGAAATAGTATCGTGATGGACACTTGTAGTTTAAACTTTGAGTTTGGGTATGATGATTGATAGGTAAGGGTGGTGTAATCTGATAGGGGGATTTCGATTTCATTCTTTACGTTGTATAATATGATAACGAATCCCGTGGGATGCCAACAAACGCGAAAGAAAAGGCAAGGAAAAGGACAAGACGCGGGGAGAAGAGACCAAAGTAGGACTCACCGTGAGATGTGTCGTTCATCCTTGACGATCCGTTGACGATGTTTTACTTTTTGAGGTGATGTGTTTGCAAGTTTAGTCAGTCACCTGATGACGAAGGATTTTTATTCAATTTCTTCTTTTTTTCTATTCCTTGAAATGGTATCGTTTGACTGGACAAGTAAGCATAAAAGCTTCGTGTCTTATGCTGAAGCTCTCGTGACGCTTGCTTTAGGCGATGTGCTTCTTCTCGTCGCCTTGAATCAAATCAATCGTGTTCTAGGTACCGTAATACATACGAGGACAATTTACCGGTGAAGCACCATCTCTTCCTCTGGAGAGCTCGGGCACTCTTCTGACGCCTGCGCTTGCAGCCTTGGAGTTGGGTGTGATGGGTTCACATTGAGTCATGATGAGATTATTATTTTGCCCAAAGTATGTACAATTATTACAAATTTTACAAATGGTGAAAAGGGAATTTTGAAATCCTCTTCATCTTCTTAGTGAAAGGTAATCTGAAAATCTTCAAGCCAAGGAATGGGGAAGCGGACTTGAACACCAGCCGTACTATACGCAAGATACGATGTCTTTTGAAGAAGCATATTAGAGGTAGTAAATCAAGCTGCAGAAATTCAGTACAGTAGACCAGTTGAAAATAGTGGCAAGGCCGGGAAGGAGCATCACGGTAAAGCCATCAAGGCAAGCTGCAGCATGATGCTGATATTGCCGTCGCAATACCAATTAAAGTGAAGCATTTTCGAGAAGCGGGGAAAAGCCTTGGATATGATAATTGGTTGTGTGCATCATGGGTATCACAACAATTTGATTATTATAAAGCTTTCAAACATGTGTTGTTCCTATTTGATGATAATCTCGATCTCATCGAGGAAAGAGGAGGATGGTTCAAATTGTGATCGAGTGATCTGAATCAAATTCAATGGGACTGAATGGATGGGCTATGAATTGTTTGTAAACTGGTGAACTAAACGTCAAAGTAATCATACCAGGTACTGTAATGCTTATGAATAAACTTGTAGTTAATTTGATTTGATTCGGAGTTAATCTGGTTGGTAAAGCAAGGAAACGAAAGGCTGACTGATCTTCCTGAACCTCCAGATTTAGAGGGGGCTGACGGATGCGCTGAGTGATATGATGTGTTACAGGTAACAAAGTAAACTCCCATATAAATTATTCGTGAGGGTTTTTGAAACTAGATATGATACCATTAACGGACACCAACACGGTTAGGAATAAGTTGTAATCCGTATGCGGCAATGCTCATTTTATAAATGCCTTGTCTTTTTGTGTTGCATTGTTGTTTCTGCACGATTGGAGATTCTCATATCGGTGGATAGATGGAATGATTGAACGAATGAATAAACGAACGGGTGCAACAATGATAATAGTGAGTGAGTAATTCTTTTGACCCGATGCCACAAATCTTGGGGGTTATACACCTTTCATCAAGGGGTTAGTCTTCATTGGCAAGTTGGATTGGCAAGTTGGATTTTAAAGTAGGTAGTAGAGTCATATTTCTTACCAACACCGCTATTTTCCCGAATCTATGTACTTACAGATACTTACTACTAGATGATAATGAAAACGAGTAATAATAATAATAATGATAATAATAATATGTGGCAAATGAAATTTTTGGAAGATTATGATAATCTAAAGCTAGATCTACTTTGGTAGGTCATCGAACTTGTTACTAGCCGCCATTATTCGCATAAAGTAATTTGTAAGTAGCTATGTCTCTTGGATGATAGTTAGGGGACTTTTTACGTAGCGGAAAGAAAGGACGTACGCGTTTTCTATAGGCTGAGGTTTAATTACTTATTTTTCATCTCTTATTACAGTAAAAGTATTATTACCAGTATGTACTGTACTGTATTATTATTATTATCATACATAGATGCTCGCAGGCTCGAGAATAACAAAAAGAGGTTCAAAGCCTTCCCGCACTGCACAGCATCTGGTCATTGCATGAAATAGTCCTTGTAGCATTCGGGACCGCAGATGCTTAGATGGTTAAAAGAGGAGAGGGGGGACTAAAAAAGATGAATGAAAATAGAAATCGAGGAAGGAGTAATAAGGAGGATGTGAGTTACGCATATCAATTGGTTTCATGAAATTTAATTTTCTCTTTCCCCACACTAACAATATCATCCCATGCTCATATTTGTAGACTGGAATAATAGAATAATAGCCACAAAATAATGGAGTTGTGAGATACCCTTTGTTTTTGTAAGTGCCGTGATATACATGGAGATGGGCTTTTTTTGATATTCTAGAAGTCTGGAAAAGTCTTGAGTTCTTGGGTTAATTGTAAGGCTATGCTATATATCCATTTAATCTATTTCATATGTGATTGTGATTGAAGATTTGTACATACATACAGGTACATATATTCAGCACTTGATTTACTGGGTAAGCTGGGAGAAGGGTCGTATCAAAGGCTTATAATGATGCAGCCGGATGAATTGAATTGTAGGTGAAGGATAAAAAATGATGAGTAGGTATGACAACAAAACCCAGAGGGAAGGGACCTGAAAGATTGAGATAGATAGGCAGCCAGGCACAACATACATTCCTTTCAAAGATTCCCCCGCCCTAGATTTTTCCTTTATGTTTTTCTTCTCTTTTTCCATCAAGATCAGATGTTATGTTATGGAAAATTGATATTGACATTGCATAATCTGCACGACATACACTGTAGTGGGCTTCTAAAGAGGCAAAGCTTTGGAGGGGTTCAAAACGGATGTGTGTGTTAGAACTTTAGAATCGTTGTTCTCTTTTCCTACTGTCATTCTCACTTATTACAAGTGGTGGTGGTGGTGGTGGCGGCGGTTGAGAACAGCACATATACGGAAATAATGGTCCGCTAAAATACTCTGTAAATTCCCATTTTTCCCTTTGTTTCTCTCTAGGTAGATGGATAGGTCGATTTGATAGAATAGAACTACTATATAAACAAATCCATCTCAACAATGAAATAAATAACCCATTTGAATGAATATGGCCACCACCGCAAAGACCAAGTTTCTTTCTCTCATTCTGATGATCTTTAGGAATGGGGAAAAATGTGGCTGATAGAAAAAGCAAAAAAAAAATGAAAAAGAAGACTCATCCTCAATCTCATCGCCTTCTTCCTTCGCCTTCAAAATCATTTTTTCATCGGGGTTATATCCTTGTCTTTAAAACTACTAGACTACGCCGCTTTTTCTCCCCAGTAAATTCAAGGATATGAAAATGTAATTATGGACCAAATAGATGACCGTATTTATTTTAGAGTAGCCATTCAGAAGGTATAGAATTGAAGGGTACAATTTATTAGATAATACGACCAGGTCAGACATAGTAGATGGATAGAAATTGTAACAAAATAGAGGCCATGCCCGCGCATTATACGCAGATTTTTGATTGAATTTTCTTTTTTATCTTCATCGACAAAATGTATGATTCTAGGAAGACATAACTCAGCGGCTCTTTGAAGTCTGCCAAAAATTAAATTATAAACAAAAAATCTCAACTCTTTTTTTAAAAAAAAAAGTCCTTATTTTATCTTCATTTTATAAGAAAAGATAGTTTTGTTTCTATTCTTTTTTTTTTACTTTACTCATAATTATTTTACATTATTTGCAAATCTTGTTTTGTTTGTTTGTTAGATTGGAATTTATTCACTTCTCTTCCATATTTTTTACTCTCATTACCTATTCTTTCTCCTTTTACTACGGGAGTTATTACTCTCTGACTCCTCTATCGTACCCGCCGGCCCTCGACCCCAGGCCAAATCTAAAGCTCAGCCTGCCTGCTACGAAACTACTACTCCGTACATACAAAGCAAAAAGCTCAGACTTGACTATTATTTTCGCCTGCCTACCCTACCTGCCCTGTACTGCCTTCTCTCTGCCTATCCGCCTATTCGATATTGTCCCAAATTCAATTTCTCAGACAATAAATTCGATATTTTTATTTTATCCTAGGTACCAGTACTTTTAGAACAAATCAAACGGGCGCCAAATTCCAAAATTATAACACTCACTTCTTACCAATATACCCTTACCCAGTACCCTCTCATCTTATCATACCTACTACTACTACTACTACACACACATACCTCTTTTTTTATCTACGGTATTCTTTTTTTAGGAGTACGTACTTCCTTCGTACAAGAGAAACTCTCTTTTTTTAAGATCTTCATTTTCACCACCACGTCTACCTGAAATCTTAAAATCAGTTGTCCTCGGCTCCTCCTTTTGCCACCTATTCTCAACTCAAAATCTACCTACCTACCTACCTACCCTTTTACTTTAATTATTCACGCAATAACCTCACGCGACTTACTTTACTTCCTTTGTTCATTTATTCATTTATTCATTTATTTATTTCTACCAATACCCTTTCCTCTTTTTATTTATTTATTCATTTCTTTTAAAGCCTAGACTGTTGCCTTTTTTAAATTCATTATAGAAGGCAAATAGTAATTAAGGCAATTTCCAAGGGTTATCAATATCTTATTCTTACCTAGTATTCCTTTCTCAAAACAGAATAAAGTCATCTCCCCCTCTCTCCCGAAAAAAAATTAAAAAGAAGTTTATTTTACAGGGTATTCAAAAGCCTACGGATACCTAAAAAAGATTTACTACTTAACACTACGATACCGGATTGTATAGTGGAAGTGGGTTAAATCTCGCCACTTGTTAACCAGTCATACTTGATTAAATTCAAAAAGGTACCACCTCCTCCTCCTCTCCCACCATACCATACTATACCATACCATACCATACCATACCACACCACCACCACCACCACCACCCAATACTCATTTTACGAGTATTCGCCTTATTCGAATTTTTTTGAAGCTACTTAATTTTTTTTTTTTCATCATCGTGGCCTTTGAATCTAACTGTATAAAAGGAAATTAAAAAGAATCAAAAAGTTCATCATCTTTCTGACTTATGTCTCTGTCGCCTTCGAGTTAATACATTACACCACAAAACACAAATTACTCATATAAACTCCACTCAGTCCTTTGTTCAATGACAGTCATCTGTTTATAACCCTCGACAACCCTTCTATCCCGCCGCAATTACGAATACCAAATAAAAAAAATACAAAATACAAAATACAAAATACAAAATACAAAATACAAAAATAAAAGTACAATCATATTTCGAATGATCAACTCTACAAATTAAAAGAAGCGCGTACGTTTCTACACAAAAAATACCACCTCTCGTCCAAAAGTCCCAAAAATCAAACATATATGGGAAAGCTAGTTTATATTCAATAAGCTCGCCCACCATTTATTTCAACAGTTACCATTTCACTCGTCGGAAAGGTCAACATGCTCTTAGGTCTTTTCAACTATTCTCCAGTCGCCAGTCTTACTTCGTCCACATCTACCGGTTTAATCGTTCTTGAAGAAATCCTTTCGATCTCTTCTCCAATCTAGTCTATTCTCCTCCTACCTCGATCATCCAGCTCTGCAACAACAAGCGCGTTGTTGTACGGGCCTGTATCTAGTCAGAAGGTCTCCCAGGAACAGTCTATAACGGTTTAATCAGTCAGATTTTGGCATTGTACAGACGGCGACTGGAGTTTTACCTCGATTACGAAATAAAACTTCCTCTTTCCGAAACAAAAAATCCCCGAAGATGAATTGCAGCGATGATGAGTCGCCGCATTACAACACATCATACCGAAATGGTCCTTACAGCTCTTCTATAGCTTCATCAGCTTCCTCCTCTTCCTCATCAGTTTGGTCGGATGCCTCTTCACAAACATCCGACGACACTTCAATTTCCAGCGCGTCTTCCGATTCTGAGATACCCGAAAATTATTGCTGTACTACCCAGCCACCACCTTCCTTTCCCGCTGCCATCAGCGTTTGCGAAAAAAATCCCATTACCAAATTTTGGCCGAAACATAGATTACCAGTAGAAGTTGCTCCAGAGCAAAGGCAGAACCCAAGAAGGACCAGTGTTGGATCCGCCACCCGCACAGGATGCCCCCCACCCCTGATTCGTCAAGCTGATCGAAAGGTCAATTTTGTCGACAGCCTCGTCGGTAAGCTAACCATGATATCCTGACCCCCCCGTCCATGCGCTCAACCATTCCCCAGATTCCTCGGCTCAGATTGTCGAAGCGATTTGGCCCCTGTCTTCAGTTACATGCCGAAGCGAGATCGGTGTTAAGGGTGTTCTACCTCTGCGCACATTTATTCAAGAAACTCTGAAGCGATCGCGAACGAGTTTCTCGACTCTCCAAGTTGCTTTATACTACTTGATCCTAATTAGGCCTTGTGTCCCAAAAAGTGATTTCACCATGGAGCAACCGGATGATATGCATTCAACCAGGGCGCTCCAATGCGGTCGACGAATGTTTTTATCAGCCCTTATTTTGGCGTCAAAGTATCTGCAAGATCGAAACTATTCTGCACGCGCTTGGAGTAAAATTTCTGGATTGAACACTTTGGAGATTAATCAAAACGAGATGGCATTTCTCGTTGCAGTGAATTGGAAATTGCACATCACAGAGGCAATCTTTCAACGCTGGACGGATATCGTACTCAAGTATACACCATCGCTACCTCCGTCGTCAGGTGCCCCGTGCCCACGCATCGCAGAGCAATCTGCTGATTGGAAGTCGATTATTCTTAAACTCAATCCGGAATTGGATAACATTGAGGGTATCATACCATCATTGTCCGCAAAAGCAAACCTCAAAAGTATTACTGCATCTGCCCCCAGATCTTTTTCGCCGTTAGTTATTGATCGATCAATCCTTGGATATGGTTCCAATGAATCCACCCCAACACCAAAATACTACTCCCCTAATATCATGGAGCCATCTCCATCAACCACCTACCCCGCTAGCAAACCTGCACCCGCCCTTGGCCTGCTTCCTACCCCGCGCTTGACTCCCCAGAGCACTGGATACAACACTCCTGCTGTGAGTGCTGCATCCTGTATGCTTGGCAGATCATCCATGAGTCTTGCAATGTCGCAAGCATCAAACGTGTGTGCTTCCCAGGCCGCAGAGAGGTGGTCATCCAACCTCACATCGTCTCCACAAGCATATTCATGTTATCGTCGGTCTTCATTGGCCAACTCGGTATCGTCGATGTCTTCACCAGAATCAATGATTTCGGATACTTCATCAAGGTCATCCCGTTCTTCCTCAATCTCCTCTGCCTCGTCGTTGATGAGTGCGCCGATATCTTCCAAATTGGATGTTCAGGCGCGCTGTCGGTACGCGAAGCTTTGTAGTGAAAAGCAGAACAGAATTACCGTTGCCACAGTACCTGAAGATTATTGTGAAAATGGCCCGACGTCTTCTCCCGAATCGTACACAGCACCAGTAGGAAAAGGTTTCCTTGACATGTCACTGAGTACGCCTTTGGCGAGACGAGAAGCCGATATGGAATACGCTTCGAAAGATGAAGAAGCTGCGCGAGCTCTGCAGGAGCTACATAGCCATCCCAGATCTATGGAATCGCCAAACAGGGCCGGTGCAAAACGAAGCAGAACCCATTCAATCAACGATTGTTTACAAGAAAACGTTCGGGAAATGTTATCGAGTCAGTATCAGCAGGCAGCATCGTGGTCAGATGACTTTGTCAAATCTCGATCTTCGGGTGCGGCCGGTACTCGTCCCAATGCGCAAGTTGCTGTACAGCCATTATCAACAGGCTCGTTTAGACGGAAGAGAGTTTGCTGCTCGACAGAGGCTGCACGCGGTCTTTCTCAAACAGCGGTTCATCCAGTCTTTGGAGGTTTCGGCGGTCCTGGAATGTGGGAAGGAATACTAAATTAATACACCTCACCCGACCTATACATATACACACACTTGTCACAACAGATTTTCTTTCTTTTGTTATTTTTAGCTGGGCCATGAAGGTGCGATGAATCACCCATTCAGCTTGACATCGCATACCATGGGATTTAGATGGGCGGCTGCATTTGCGTTGACATTTTTTTCGGAAATCCGGCTATAGCTAATTGCATGGGGGGGATCCGGGCCGTGGATGTGGATATCGACGGCAGGGAAAGCTGGTGGGGTTGCTTGTACGATGGATGGATGGCGAATGACTGTTTTTTCCGGGAGGGGCAATGGATGCTATATGCAATTTGGGAATACCGATAACAAATAAGTTATAGTGAAGATCTTCTTAAGGGAAGATGGCGAATGTGGCTGGGTTGTTGGGATGGAGTTTTTTTGTTCTCTCGAAATTTTATCTTACAGACAAGACAATATGATGCTGAATACTTAAGCCTATTTTTTGCTTTTGTCATTTAGGGAGTTTGTGGGTGAGGGAGAGGGAAGGCGAAATGGGGATGGAAGTGAGTGAGAGTGAGGGTGGTGAAATGATGCTGGGGAATAAGTGATGATGATGATGATGATGGGTTGAAGAAAGTATGCTCGTTTGGTTGATTTTGTGAAGGGCTGAGATAAGGATTTATGGACCACCAGGACTGATTGATTTGATTGATTGATTTAATTAATTGGGTTGGTTGATCAGGTTGATCGGATAGATATCTTATTGAATGTCTGGAGCAATTTCATATACCTACTTACCTATACCTATACCTATACCCTACCTTACCTATATTCTCTCTATACATACGTGGTTTGCATCTATATTCATATGTAGATACATGTATGTATGGTATGATATGTCTTTAAATAGCCGTCATAACTATTTATTCTTTTTGATTTTGAGATTGGCTTTTACGCAATAGTTGAGTTGAGTGAGTATTAACTTGGTGTTTGTGCGATGTGGGTGTGTGATGTGGATGTGGATGGAGATGTGTGGTGAGTTGAGTTGAGATGAGGTGTGTGGTGTGGTGTGGTGGGTTGTATGAGATGTGTGGTGAGTTGAGATGAGGTGTGTGGTGTGGTGTGGTGGGTTGTATGAAATGTGTGGTGTGGTGAGTTGAAGTTGAGTTGTATTGAGCTGAGCTGATGAAATGGTGACGAAATAATCAATCAGTTAGTTTAATAAGGAGTTTAGTAAGGAAAGGAAAGGGAAAGTGGGAGCGAAGAGGAGAGGGAAGAGGAATAGGAAGAGGAACGTGAAGAGAACAACGAGAAGGCAAGCAAAGACAACTGATTGATAGGAAGAAGATGGACAGGAAGGAAATGGAGACGAAGACAGATATATATAATGGGGACCATGAGATTATGACCAGAGGACCAGTTAACCGAGATACCAACCACCTTTGGAGTTTTCTAGTTATCTACGCAGTATTTAATGCTGGAAGAAAGGTCATCTTTTGATACATAATATAAACCAA
>JWJB01001740.1:0-16008 GCA_000812895.1 Rutstroemia sydowiana | reverse complement strand
TTAACATCATCATCATCCATCATCACTATCAGCACTATAAGAGTATTTCTGTTCGTACATCGCATATCTCATCCAAACACAATCAACCACGATTTTTATATATATATTTAGTCACCAAACTGGTTCGTCTGATAAATTCTTAAAAATATATATATCTCCGTATATATCAAAAGGGGATCATCCATGGAAGATTTCCCGAAATGTTTCTTTCGCCGTGATTAATTTTAATGCTTGCTTGCTTTCAGACTCGTTCTCCGTTTATTATATAGTCTATTATAGCCATTATACCATGTTTGGTATAGCAACCTAGATATACGGAACTGGCTGGGAAATGAAGGTATCACCCCAGGGTAGAGGGCAAGCAAATGGTCTCCATAATAAACGCGGTAACACAAGGGTATCTCGTTTTTTGGTGGATTCTTGATAGAGTGATTGTTATTCATCACTTGCGATAATGATTTGAATCCAATCATCTGAATCATTTCTCCAGAGTTTTAAGTATTAGCTTCCTGTTCCTGGCATAAATTTTATTTGTACCACGTTGATAGCCAGGTTAGTCCCTATTCATATTCCTGATATCATGTACCGGCGGCCGGCCGGTATGGATTCACATATTAATATGAGATCTAGATGGGTAAGGTGGTTTAATATCTCAACAGCGACAATGACCATTGGCCCCGTTATGACTTTTTACAATGTCAATTGCCAAAATCAAGTCATTGAGGGTTAAAACAGATTTACAACCTCATAGTACATATACTCATAACCTCGCTACCAGTACAGCTTACAGTAGAATGGGGGTGCCTTATTGTTTGTTGTGCTTGTGTCGGAAATGAGTGCGAGAACATGTATCCGAGCTTGCCAAGCTAAGCATAGCAGAGCCCGATGCTTAATATGATAGATATGATATTCTGTTTGTTTGATCGTCAAAATAGTTTATAATTATAGATTTAAATGTTCTGATTAATAATATAGATATAATTCGCATGAATGTAATGCTTTGTGAAATTGATTAAAGATATACAGTACTCGTAATTAGTACTCGTTACCTAGTATGTTCATAAGTTTGTCCTTTTTGTATTATGAGTTTCAATGTTTACCAAAATATCTACTCAGTAAATCAAATCTTTCTAAAGCAAGCTTTACAATATCAAGAGATTATTGTCCAAATCCAATTTGATAAATGGGATATATAAAAATTCATTATTATTTATCTATTTAATGAATCAGATAGCTTGAAAGTGACAAACTTATGGGCATAACAAGTATTGTACTTAATTCGAACATCTCAAAATGACCCAAAGAATGAACCTTTCGACGGATAGTTTTTACACATGGTTGGGATGGCAGTTTATGAATATGATATATCCCATACTTGAATTCAAGAATTCGATTTATTTGCCGGCTCGGGTAAAGCATGACATAATCTAGTGGGGTATACTAAACTTGGTGTGCAGTACTTTCGAGTGCCGTTGACAACTTGAAATGTATTATTGTCAAATTCTTTCATAAAGTATGAAACAGGTTTCAATGATTGAGCTCGAATTCATCATCCAACAGATCAATCTTACTTACAGAAAGGAATTTCCACATAACTCTAGAATATCAAACTTTGTCGCTCCGCCTGTTGAAAAATTGCGTAGGGCTGTGGAGACAAAAATGATCTGGGATACTACTACATAAGTAGATCCGTCTGGCCTACCTAGATGATGTAATGTTGGTAAAATCTTAAACTGCCTACAAAGCATTGGTTGGGTTGAGTAATCGTACAGATGTAGAGATGTTATTTTAAGATGGACCTAAGTAGTAACTGGTCTCATATATTTGTATCAGTGAAGTTTGTTCTATTTGACAAACCAAACATGAGAGGTCTGATGTCAGTATTAGGTATGACGTATTGATATGTTAGTTCCAAGTCGTTCAGTCCCAAGTACTTTTATAGCCATTGTGCCACTTACTTACTTTCTAATTCTTTTCTATTCATACAATTCATACGTATTCATACATCTTCCGTAATTTCTCAATCTTCCAATACTCATAATACCCAATATTACCATCCTATCACCCAACAAAAACATCTTCTCAAAATGAATTCAAACGTCGGAAACGCCCAAGTCTACAATGACGGAGACCAAAAGAATGTTCCCAAGTCTGAGATCGAACAGCAGAAGAAGGACAATAGATTTCATGAAGGAAAGGAGAACAGTCATCTTTTGAACGACTCCAGTATGGCTGAGCCGCCCTCAATGCCCTTTGTACGATTGCTAAACTTTTTGATAGAGGACGAGAGATCGATAGCAAACAAGCTCGCGCAAGCGGAGAAGGTTGGTCTTTTACAACTACCACATATGAAAGGTGCTTGGAACAACATACTAATAAAATCCCTAGCGTGAGAACGAGCCAGAACCAATGAGCGAGGAGGCCAGATTATCCCAGAAAGATGCTACCGCGCCAGTAAGTTTGAACCTCTTGTGTCGGCCTAGTACGAGGCTGCTTGCTTTTCTCCTTCAAATTATTATAAATAGATGCTAATGTATTTATGTGCTTCAGGCTAAGATGCACGGCAACGAGCCAAGCAAGGGCGCTAAGATTGATCAACAATTGAGGGAAGAAGAGGAAGCTGAGCTGAAGAGAAAGGGAAAGGCCTGATTTATTTCGGTACTTCGGAGGATACAAATGATAGGAACTTCCATGCACACATTTGCTGCCATGCCTGAGTTGAATTCATGAGAATTTATCGGACCGAGGAAGAATCGGATGTACTATAAAATCCAACCATGGAGTTGTATTAGTATTACAGATATCATGAATCTGACGATTTCTATCTAATATTGAATGCGTAAATGTCGTGGAATTTGGCTCTTGAAGTCTGGTGCAGTCCTCTGGTACAGGCTCTGGCTATAGGCACGAATTGGAAAACTTTCGAGGCCCAATTATTATCTGGATTTCGTCGAACGTTAATTAATGTGTGTGTTTGCATTTCTCTTGCTGAACAATGTAATTATTGTTACAGGAGAAAGTGATTTATTAAAGTTACCAACTATTAGGTACAGTAGCTGTGCATCCTCTGGTCATTTAGTTTTGTTGAAACCGTACCTCACGAGCCCACCATATACCAGTACTGCTTAGTCATCTCGTATATCAATTCACGATTGAGGTTCACAGGATAGTTTCGCAAGCACAGATATATGACGCTTCCGACGAGTAAACAGCATTGTGGTATGTGATATCTGTGTTCTGCCTATTACAACCCGAGAAGTTTCGAGATATATCGTTTAGGGATAACTACACCGATGAGTCTACCCAGATGACACCCAGCCCATCGCAACAATGGGTCAAGGTTTCTCCCTCACCACCCTTTCCGCGGGCTCTGCTGGCATCGACGTACCGGAACTCGCAGATCTAGTTTATGAAAAGTCTATGGGAACGGCCCGATTTATGAAGAGCATTCGTGCGCGAAGCCAAGATGGAGTTGTACTGGTGAAGGTTGTAGTAAAACCATATACGATGGACTTAAAACGATATAGGAACAGGATTATTCGTAGGTATTGTATTTCTAGGGCGACGGAGTGATTATACTAACAACTATCAGGAGAACGAAAGGCCCTGGCCGATGTCCCGAATGCGCTCCCCTATCAACGAGTGGTGGAGACCGAAACGAACGGGTACCTCGTTCGACAGTACCTTTATAGTTCCATTTACGATCGCATGAGCACAAGACCTTTCTTGGAGGATATAGAAAAGAAATGGCTTGGGTTCCAGTTGTTATGCGCCGTTCGCGATTGCCATGCTCGGGATATATTTCATGGAGATATCAAAACAGAGAACACATTGGTTACGTCGTGGAACTGGTTATATCTATCAGACTTCTCCTCGTCGTTTAAGCCAACGACTTTGCCAGAAGACAATCCTGCAGATTTCTCATACTACTTTGATACAGCTGGGCGGAGGACATGTTACCTAGCTCCGGAGAGGTTCTTGGCTACTGGAGAAACCCCAGACCCAAAAGCGCCGATTACATGGGCGATGGACGTCTTCAGCGCTGGGTGTGTGATTGCAGAATTATTTCTAGAGGCACCCATCTTCACACTAAGTCAGCTGTATCAATACCGCCGGGGAGAGTACGACCCGGTCACCGCATTACTTCACCGCATAACAGATAAAGACGTGCGAGAAATGGTAGCGCACATGATTCAACTGAATCCTGAATCCAGATACTCAGCAGATGAGTATCTGCGATTTTACAGAAACAAAGTATTTCCGGACTATTTTTACAGCTTTTTACACCAGTATATGGGACTTATCACTGATCCATCATCCGGGAGGTCCCCTATATCTGGATCAGCCGCTAATCTCGGGGAGGCTGATGAGCGAATAGATCGTATTTACTATGACTTCGATAAGATATCATACTTCCTAGGTTACGATAACCAAAAGCCAGAACCGGCAGATCAGCTACGCAGTAGGGCTGGCTTGCAACTCTTCCCTGTGCACCTCAACATACCGAATAATGAACACGACGCCTCAGTCTTGGGCAGACGGCCTGTCGATGATGGAACTTTGATATTTTTAACCTTGGTTGTATCTTCAATGCGAAACACTGCAAGGGCCACTGCCAAAATCAGAGCGTGTGACATTCTGTTAGCCTTCGCAGAAAGACTCACGGATGAGGCCAAGCTTGATCGGGTTTTACCATATGTAATGACTTTGCTTAACGACAAGTCCGAACTCGTGAAGGTTGCAGCGATTCGCACTGTGACTCAACTCATGGCCATTGTTACTGTGGTATCACCCATTAATGCACATGTATTCCCGGAATACGTTTTACCCCGCATGGCAGTATTTCTCCCAGGCTCGCCTTTGGAGCCCGGGTCTATAGTAAGGGCAACTTATGCGGCCTGCCTTGGCAGTCTGGCTACCTCAGCTTCAAGGTTTCTAGATATGGTTGCAACTCTACGAGCAGATGGTTCACTCCCCACTACGGACCCAGAAGCTGATGATACTACAACTGGAGATGCGCCATTCCAGGGCCTCTTCGATAACGCTCGCGCTGAGCTTATTGAGATTTTTGAAGGCCACACAAAGGCTTTGATCACTGACAACGACTCTGCTGTTAAAAGGGCATTCTTGGGGTCAGTTCCAGACCTTTGCATGTTTTTTGGTACGGCAGATTCGAATGATATTATACTCAGTCATTTAAATACTTATCTAAACGATCGAAATTGGATGTTGAAGTGTGCCTTTTTCGAGACCATTGTAGGAGTTGCTACGTTTCTCGGTGGCACCAGTCTAGAGGAATTTATTCTCCCCCTAATGGTTCAAGCTTTGACTGATCCTGAAGACTTCGTAGTCAAAAGCGTGCTCCATTCCTTTGCGGATATGGCAGAATTAGGTCTCTTCCAAAGATCTAAAATATGGGAAATGGTTGACGTAGTTGCGCGCTTTACAATGCATCCAAATATATGGATCAGAGAGGCTGCGACGAACTTCCTGTCTTCAGCGACCATCTTTCTATCAAGCGCCGATAATCAATGTATAATGTTACCGCTAATCCGTCCATATCTCAAGACCCCAGTCAACAGTTTCTCGGAATTGGCCCTGCTCGATGCGCTGAAAAAACCATTGTCAAGGGCGGTTCTCGATATGTCTGTCAACTGGGCTGTGAAAGTGGACAGAGGAATTTTCTGGAAGCCTGTCAACCAGTTACGAACATTCTCATTTAACTCGAGTAGCTTTGTGCCTACCGTTGCTGCTAAAGATGCCGCCAGCCTTGCTCTGCAAAGAATACCTAAGAACGAGGAAGACGAGCAATGGTTAACGAAGCTTAGAAACATTGGAATGTCCCTTGATGATGAGCTTAAATTACTTGCTTTGAGGGAATATATCTGGCGACTAGCACCATCCAAAGCTAGGGAAGGGGTGCAACGACCTAATTATCTCAATAATGTTGTTAACCTCCGCAATTTTAATATTACCCCCCAAACAGTCATGTTTGATGAACAGATCACAGAACAGCCATTCCGACAGGTCAACAATGGGTTGGAAAGCACTGGACAACATTCCATTACCGATGCACTTTTGGATGCCTCCATGGCTATCGATGATTCTATATCGAAGAGACGGCTTTCCGCGATGAACGCGCACAAGGCAAAGGCCGATGCTTCTGCTCCAAGTGGTACAGATCCTCAGTCTCCATCCTCGTCACATCTTTTATCTCCATTAGATACACCGGTGCCTCGGTCTAATATAACGTCTCGAAAAGCATCTCTAACTCGTCCAGGCACTGCAGATACCAGTGGTAAGATGAGCGATGATGAGACAAATTCGCTTCTGGGGACAGTCTCAATCAGTTCAAGAGACAATGTTCGTGGTATTCGCCACAGGTCCTCTGCAATGACCTTGATGAATCGCAAAGACTCTGGTAAAGGGCCACCGGAGACTGGGACTACTTCTACTAATGCTTTTGGTAAGGTTGAAGGGCCATTTGCGCAACCCTCACCTCAACCATCACCCTTGGCATTGACTAAAGTCTCAGAAGGAACTACAAAAGATCAAATTCGGTTTAGAGCGGCACACACCTACTCGGGTAATGACCCAAACATACTTAAAATGCTGGATGCTATGTATGTGGATAATTACCCCAACGATATTGCAGATTTCGGTCCCATGATTGCTCCATCAAGCCGACGTCGAACTATTACTAGAAGTAGCACACAACCTGCTGATAAACCCTGGAGGCCAGAAGGGACACTTGTTGCTACCTTCGCTGAACATGTTGGACCTATACACCACATCGCCGTTGCTCCAGATCATATGTTTTTCCTTACCGGTGGTGATGATGGTTGCGTGAAAGTTTGGGACACTGGTAGACTTGAGCGAAATATTGCGCATCGTTCACGATCAACTCACAGGCATCCAAATGATGCCAAAGTTACGGCATTATGCTTTGTGGAGCACACCCATTCTTTTGTTAGTTGTGCTATTGATGGAAGTATCAACGTGGTGAAAGTCGATTGTATGCAAAGCGGCGGAACCGGGAGATATGGAAAACTACGTCTTCTGCGCGAATATCAGCTGCCCAAAGACGAATTCGCAATATGGGCGGAACATTTTAAGCTAGAGGCAAACTCAATTTTACTGGTCGCTACAAATCGATCCAGGGTATTGGCCATAGATTTGAGAGCCATGAGGGTTTTATACATACTCTTAAATCCAGTGCATCATGGTGCCCCCACATGCTTCTGTATTGATAAAAAACGCAGTTGGTTGTTATTAGGAACCTCTCATGGCATTCTGGATCTGTGGGACTTACGATTCAAGGTGCGACTAAAGGCCTGGGGCGTGCCAGGAGCTACATCGATCCACCGCATCCGAATCCATCCTACCAAAGGCCGAGGGAGGTGGGTATGTGTTGCTAGTGGGAGTGGCCAGGGCGAGATTACAGTTTGGGATGTGGAAAAGACTCAATGTCGAGAAGTTTATCGTTCTGGTTCAAATCGGGATTCTCCCAAAAGTTATGAGGCTTGGCCCGTTGACGAAGACCGACCAGAAGGCATGCTCGGTCGCTTTGCGGGAGCACTGGAGCCTACAAGTGGCATTTCAAATTACGGTATCCGTGCCTTGATCGTTGGTACCGATACCCACGATGACAACCGTGAAGGCAGATATGGGTTCATAATCACCGGTGGCTCGGATCGCAAGCTGAGATTTTGGGACTTGTCACGCGTGGAGAGTTCGATGGTTGTGAGTGGTCTAGAGGTCAACGAATCAAAGCCATCATATACTACTTCTCACCCTACGCCTATTCTTACGCTCAACAGCGAACGTGTACCACGGCAGAATCCCACGGCCCCCAATGCAGGAACTAGGGAAAGAGGCAAAGATGGCGGGAAGACAGATGGGAATAACAAAGTAGCTGGGAAGGCCCCAAGGAGTACGGTTATTTCCTTGCAGGGACAGAAATTGTTGAAGTCTCACCTCGATTCAATATTAGATGTGGCGTTATTAGAAAGTCCTTACGGTATGATGGTCAGCGTTGATAGAGGAGGCGTTATCTTCGTCTTTCAGTGAATTAAACACGAATTCTATGGAAAGGTACTATAGGAGTTTTGGGAATATGGTTTGCATGAATTGACAACATGGTGGACATGGTGGAATTTGTGGGACAATCAGTGTATATAGGGGATTGTAGCACTAGAACATATAATCTAGCTTCTATCTAATGTCAAACAATAAAATATCAATCAATATCATAACTATATCCATCTACATGGTAAAATATCGACCTTCAAATAATATGAGATGAAAATGGGACTGATTATTCATAAAATAACAAAATTGCAGCACTTGCTTAATACAGACTAGCGTAAGGTACTCACTTAGCCTCACTAAATAATTTCGAGTTCGAAAGTCGTAGAGGGGATTTCCTATCAGCCTCGTCGACTTTTCATACCCTCTCCAATTTAGGAATACGTGGAAATTTATCGTCCTCCAGTAATACTAATAACATTTTTTTTTTCATATTCAAAACAAAAAGTCAACATCACAGGTAACTCCAAGACATAGCAGACATGAGACTTACAGCCGACCTCATCCAAAACTCACTCTCTTACCTCAACCCGCTGAAAGAGCGAGAATTAGATCTCCGAGGTGCGTTTTTCCTGAAAAGAATTGATACTACACTTTGAGGCGAGCTGCGTTGATATCGATCTTTTTGTGAGATTTGCAGGACATAAAATCCCCGCCGTTGAGAATCTTGGTGTTGCCGGGGTGAGTACTTTTCTTCCTCCTCATTTTTGGTCTATTCTTTGCTGCTCAGAGAGACTGACGAACCAATCTTAGCCACACGATGCGATAGATTTCACCGACAATGATATACAAATCCTTGGGAACTTCCCTCTCTCCCCTCGACTTCGTACGCTCCTTCTAGCACGCAACCGCGTTTCGAGTATTCAACCGACTTTACCTAGTTCTTTACCAAATCTTACGACGCTTGTCTTGACGGCGAACAATTTCAGTGAGCTAGCCGATTTGGATATACTAGGAGGTTTTAAAAGACTGCTAAGTTTGGTCTTGATGGAGAATCCGGTTACGAGAAAAGAGGTAGGTTTTTCTCTTTTCTAAGAACTGCCGTGCAAAGATAATAGGCCGGTGGATCAACGTCACTTGTACGGGATAAGAGCTAATGATGGATACGGAGCAGAATTATAGAGAATGGATCCTCTTTCGATGTCCAAATGTGAGATTTCTGGACTATAAAAAGGTCAAGCAGGCAGAAAGAGAGAGAGCAAAAGAATTATTTGGCACGTCTGCAGAACCATCTGCCCTTGCTTCGAAGGTATGTCACTTCCAAGTTGTTTCCAACAGGATCTAACCAATTTATAGATCATGGGCATCAAATCGCGAACTTTCGATACCTCTACAAATGTCAATGGCACATCTACAAACGCGGCTAGCAAAAACTACCGCGTGAAATTGACGGAGAAAGAACGCAAGAAGGTTGAGGAGTTGATCAAGAACGCAAAGAGCTTGCAGGAGATCATCAAGCTAGAGAAGGAATTGAACGAAGGAAGAGTTCCCGCAGCAGCTCAAGGTGTGGATGAAATGGAAGAGTGAACAATTTACTTCGCATGGAAGTCTAGACATAACGATTGCATAGCCGCATGGCGTTTTGATATTATGAAAACTACGGGTGGCGTCTGAAAATTGTGTATATGAAGTAGTGATCACAATACATCACCTTGGCTAGGTGCAGATTTAGATAGTACAAGCAGAAAGTCGATCAATTCTTAGTCCCGCCATTTCTTGATCGCAGTGCAATGTTGAACACTTAATATTTTCGGCCTCGATAACTTTTCCTATTTAACAATACATGAGTACAGCCGTTACCCAGATACCACAAACCCAAGATTACAAAAAAACTCTACAATACAGAAATATTCTCCCCCTTTGCAAAACCACAACAATGACACAGCATACACAATGCAAGCACACTGGCAAATACGTAAAACCATTCAACTCATGTCCACATCTTCCCCATCCCGTGCAACTGCATAACCATGACCATTCGCATGATTCTCCATACTCAACTGCGCATTTGGATCATCATCTTCTTCTCCACCCCGTGATTTCCTAGAATGGGTCACAAATCCATTCATCATGGCTCTGCTTCCATTACCGTTGCCATTGCTGTGGGAAGAAGCATTGTTATCCACAAGTCCATGGACGGCGATACCACGGGGAATTTCATGGGGTGCTGCGTTGGAGGGACCTTCGCCGTTGTTGGGTGGCTTGCTGTGAGTGGGCATTTGGATGGCGGTTCTTTGGCGGGCGACAATATTTTTGTAGGGGACGGTGCGGGGGATTATATCGCTGAGGAATTGGAGATTGTCGAGTCCGGAGACGGCGTTTGCTGGGAGTGTTAGTTGGGAGAAAGGGCTTTGCTTGAGCAGAGGGGGAGACTCGTACATAAATCTCGGTATTGGATGTTACGGCGGGGCTTTCGCTCTGATTTGACGACGTTGTGGCCTTGTTCGGCCATGTATTGGATGAACATTTCCTGTGGTGGGTTTAGTGGGGGTGGTGTTGGAAGAGAGGGGGTCGAAAACGTACAGTTGCTAGAGTAATGACAAATGCAGCGTTGTTGGAGCACATGTGAATGTCTTGATCTACACCTATTATCTTTTTGATACGTGATACTGTATATGGTTAGACTTTGGTGAAGGATAGAGAGAGGTTCTTGCTTACGTGGTAGTTGTGTGGTGCCTGTGGCCTCCGGGCGGGGTAGTAGAGCATTATGTGGCATGATGGGTGGAAGTAAGAGGCTGAAAGTGATATCAAATTGTGAATAGTATCAAGACTGTACTGTACAGTTTATTACTTCGGAAGCGAAGAAGTCTGTGGATGGTTTTTAGTATGTTTTCTAGGTTTTGTGGTTCAATCGCGAAGCAGCTATGGAAGTACTGTTGCCAAGAAAACATGATGTAGTGGCGAGAGGGTATACACTTCGATTACTCCTCAGAATTTCTAGCATTTACCACAGAAGACCCGTATTCTGTTAAGCATGATCACGTGGATTCCATAAAAGGGGATGCATTTGAAGCAAAGTGACATTAGTCTCAATTGACCTGTTCGGTTTTCGTTGTCTTTGCTTTGAGTCGACCTTGCTTTGAGATGGCTACCAAGGAGGTTCGCAACTTTGCAAAGTCCAAAAATGGGAGTAAGGGAAAAAGTCTAGCCAACTAGCTACCTCGTAAAGTACAAGTAGAAAAGTCGAAATGGAAGAAAATATGGAACATTTTACTTACTGTGATGGGACAAATGCTGATATCTGATTCCCTTTGATAGCTATGATGTTGTTGGTGTTATGAAAAGATGGTTTTTCTTTTTCCTAGGTAGAGATAGGAAGGTTAAAAGGGAAAGAAAACCCCTGGCGCGTTTTCTCGAGGAGCGTGGATAGATGTGCGAAGTTGGTTTATTGGAGTAACCGTACCATCCATCTTCACCGACCGTACTTCCGTATCCATTGATGATAGAACCTACAAAAGTAAGAAGTTCTGACTTCATTTGAGCAATTAGTTCGTACCTTCTGAAACTGCTACTTTCTCAAGCAAAGCGCAATATTTCCTTCCCATGTCTTTGAGAAATCTCCAGGCAAGGCTTCACTAAGGGCTACGTTTATTGGGAGTTGGCCATACCTTTGCCCATTTTGTGTTCGCAGAAAGTTCCATCAAACCTCAAAATCTTCGGCGTTGTGAATACTACATACCTTCCAATAAACCAATTGTAAGGTGATGATAGCCTCACAATAATATATCTGGTAGCGCTACAGCGTAGACTAGCAAGTTTAACCGTCCCCGTGGGTAAACGGATCTTTCTGTTCTACTTATTCCTCAAATTCCAGTTCAAGTGATACTTCCCGGGACATTCAGTCTGGTGAATATTTATTATTTTGAAGATTAACTAATGAGTGTAAACATAGCTTTCAGAGCCTTTTAATGATAGTGTGAATTATCCCATAACTTTGCTTCCAAAGAATGCACAACTAGTTCTACTCCAAGTGAGCAGTAGATTTGCACCTGCCGCCATCACATCTTTTGGAAGCATTCCGAATCTCAAATTTCAAGGTTGCCTTTACCTAATTCTTCTGGTTATTTTCAATATTTCGTCTTCCAGGACCACCCAACAGCAAGAACTCGCGCCGCAATGAGAGCGACCCCACCAGCAGTGTAAGACAATCCCGCAAATATAATCAAGCCCGTATAGTCACCGCCACCAGCCGTCAAAATCTGCCCAGCAATTGGCAAACTGGTCAAAGTTCCAAATGCAACTACCATCCAAGCCGTGGAATAATAACGACCATAATTTTCGGTTTTACACATTTGCCCAACGCATACAGGGCTGAGACTGAGATTGCTGCCGCTGACAAAGCCAAAGGTTATGGCAAAAACTATAATCAGAGCCGTGGAGTCGTTAGCAGGCAACCACAATGCTAGACATGTGATGATGCATAGTACAACGGAGAGTATGAGGGTGTTGAGCCGACCAATAAGATCAGCAACCCATCCTGCCGCAAATCGTCCCAAAAAAGATCCTGCGTTCAGAATGGCAAGGATCTGGAATCCAAAGTCGGAAGATTTGCCAGTATATACGACATACGTTGTTATGTAGCTCAGCGGCACAAAGAGTCCCCATTCCAGAAGGAAGATGCCCAAGGTGAGGAGAGCGAAAGGTGGATCCTTGAAGACTGTCAAGTCAGGAAGAATGCTTCCAATACTGGGAAGACTTCTCCTTGGAAGACGACTTTTTACCAGGAGATTTGCGACGATGACGAGGAAGAGTAGAATGAAGCCAACAATACGGGTTGCCCAAGCAAATCCAACCATGGGGAAGAGACGTTGAAGCATGAGTGGAAAGATAATTCCACCAATACTTCCAGCAGTCATTGCAACCCCGGTCGCATTTCCTCGCTTGGCGAGGAAGTAATGTCCAATGGATGCAATACATGGACTGTTGACAAGACAGCCACCAATGCCATTCAACACACTGTATACCAAGAAGAAATGCCAATAATCTATTCTATTTAGCACCTGCATCAAATAAGGGGTATGAATACTACTCACCAGTACAGAATCCCAACAACATCATAGAAAGAACCAATAAGATACCTCCACTGAAGATTAACACTCTTGGTCCATAGCAATCGAAAATGGGCCCAATCGGAGCTCCACAGAAGAATGTTAAGAATAATGAGAGTCCAAAAATCCATCCAATTTGACCAGCAGTATAGTCCTTCAACTGATGCGTACTAAGGTATTCGAGAAAAACCGCGGTACTGTTTAGGATTCCGAAAACGGTAAAGGAGCCTGCGAAAGAACCAACGACGACAGACCAAGCCTTCAGACCGCCTTCTGGGAAATCATCCTTCTCCTGATCAGATAATGAATTATCATCAGATTCTTGCCCAGATCCATCTTGGACAAGTCCCTTCTCTAGATTTCCAGTCGAAGCGATAGGGTTTGTAGGGACCGATTCGTTGGCCAACTTCTCTGAAGATGGTACGATTGTATCACCTATATCAGAGTTCTGCACATTTTGCTTATTTGCACTAAGTGCAGGGTTTTTTAGGCAGCTGTCCTCTGCATAATGATTTTCGATCTCTTGCATTCGCTACACCCTCTGGTGTCATCAACGACTTTATCGTAATAATAGAATCAGCAAAGCGTGATTAAATTGAAAATAAGTGGTAAAAAGACAAGGAGATGAAATCGAAAGTGGAGAAGATTTATAAAGAAAATTTGCAATTTATTACTAATTAGTGAAAAGTGATCTGCCAACTGGTGAACCGGCCGGATGCGATATCATCGGCGAGCTTTCATTTAGCCGGTAGTTAGTTAATATCATGACCCACCAATACTTTTGTAGTGGCTTGGAAGTACAATTGGTATCATGACTCAAGCGAGTTGATTTTACACTTGAGATGGAGTTGGTCGGAAGTATATAGGTATATATTATCCGGCAAGTATACATGATGTATCCAATAAGCTGTCTCAGAAATTTTGTTCATTTTCTTCCACCGCCACTTTACATGCATGTCCTTGGAAGTATGTCCCGTAGTAATTCCCGTTCATCGCCATGCGTTAGCATTTTAGCACCATTTTGAAGATACAGTAAAGTATCTATTATTGGAGATCTTAGGAGATCCGAACAAAACATCTACAACCTTCTTCTATATGAAGCTACATCTTGAGTTAAGCGATAATATTCTACGAAGTACCCAATCATACCCTTGCCTACAGATTCGTATAAGCATTATAAAACAGTGCTACAATGCTAGCGTATGACGACGAACAGGAATTATTATATTCAGTTCATACGGATCACATTTACTTGGATATACTTCACACATTTTCCAGTAGAAGTTTCGAGGACAAGATAGAAATGCGTTAGGGAAGGTTGTCCTTTTACACTACAACGGATCTATACAAACCATTAAGTTCGAGAAGGGAGACCTTGAGTGAGCTTAATCAGTCCTCCAAGGCCCAGCGGGACATCAAACTTCTCGAGCTGATTCTCTCTCGATACTGAATCTCCCGCCCTATTCCCCCAAGTTTGCATCTCTATGTCATGAACTACAATAATTCATTGTCAAGTCCCATCAATGATTGCGGTCTTTATCTTTCGAGAGGTTTTGTTAAGAGCTCCGACTCATTGATCGAGACTTGGACATTGAGGAATCTAAGTCCAAGAGTTTGGTTTCAAGATACTTGAACTATTGAGAGTTTTCATACCCTGGTTTGAGCATGTGAGTTATTCCTTCACTGCAAATTAGTAAATTGCTCAGATCCAGCCAGTAAATGACTTAACTTGAATGTTCAAACCCTAATCCATGATTCAGGGTTGACTTGTTCATAACTACCAAGTGGTGGTTGAACAATGAACAGGGCCATCCTCTTCCACGAATAGGCCAATACCTTCGGTCTGCAAGATGTGGACAGGGGCTTGGGGCCGAAATAGATGATTCCATTCGCCACAGTCGTAATGCTGTATGGCGAGGAGTGGCAATAGTGTGCCTATTTCTTGTACAAAAGTGAATCAAGGCCAGCGTTATGACAGTCGGGTTCCTTAGCAGCACTCCCCAGGCATGGCAAATATGATGTTGGAGTCATGCAATCACTGTAACCTTGATGAAGAGGTCATTTTTTCCCGGCGCCTTGTCGCTTTCTCAGGGAGTATCTGGTATGTTCTTTCTTTTCGTGTACTTAGACCAAGCACATCTAGAATTAATATCCGTATCGCATATTTTCTTCGACGTCAGTTCAAATGGCGGTAATTTACACGTTACCTATATCTACTAGTTCGTTGCACCATTGGCACCATTCTTGACCTTCATATTTCAATTCACACATCGAGTCTTCACGATATGTCTTCTAATTTTTGTTGGGAGTAAGTTAATCCGGTAGTCTCACGTAAAATTGACAGTTAGCTATGGCTAACCTACGCACATTGAATGAGAGATTCAACTTTTTGGAAATGAACGAGTGGTATAACGAAATCTTGGCTCGAGAGTTCGGATTAGAGTACTTCAATATACAATTTATCTACAATTATTGAAGGGAATACAAAAGAAGAATATCTCACAGTCTCGAAGAGGCGTAGGATTGACAGGATTGTACTCGAACAAGTTTTGGCATGTTATCAAATCTTGAAGTCTTTAAACCTTCTCCCATTTCTCGACCGAATTTCCTCCAGTGTTTCCTCCAGTATTCGACGTCAGAGACCTCCCATTCCCCTGCTCTACCTTCCCCCTTCTCTGACTTTCTCCTGTTCTTCCTTCTCTGACTTCTTCCTGCTCTGATTTCTTCCTGATCTGCCTCCTTCTCTGCCTTCCTTTTGCTCCGCTTTCAGTCTACCTACCCTCGACACTACCTGTCTTCGATTCCGAATCTATTGTACCACCATCCGTCTTTCCTCCACTTAATTTGTTTCGATTTTCGAGTTTTCGCTGAA
>JWJB01001735.1:0-15127 GCA_000812895.1 Rutstroemia sydowiana | reverse complement strand
GTTTTTGGGGGGGTGGGTTGGTTTGGTTGTTGCTTGTGGTTTTGATTGATTGGATTCGATTGGGAGGGGAGATCGTTCGTGGTTGTAAGGGATTGGTATTTGTATTTATGATGAGAAGTATCGCGCGGGATATCTATGGATTGATATGTTATGGTTGGTGAAGCTGAACGATTGGAAATGCGATGCGCAGCGTAGCGTAGAGTAGGATAGTATAATGCGATGCGATGTAATGCGCGGTGAATAAACTAATATAATCCAGCTCTTGAATAAACAAAAGAGTAATATATGCGACAGAGATAAACAGTATGCAGCACCAACAGGTACCAGCGGGTATAATATACGCAAGAACGAACGATCTATTCGCGGCGCGTCTCACTGAAGAATAAAGCAGAGGGTTTCAATATTATAATATGATTCGATAAATTGCGCGTAGAAAATAAGTTAATTAAGCAAACAAGCAAGCAAGAGCTTTCTTTACAAAACTTTACAATCGCGAAGAGCAACTTAGCAAGTGAGGTTTAGGTACCGAGGTGGAGCTTAGTCGAGGCTACAAGTAACAATACACTAAGCGCGAAATGCAATTCTCCCGGTACCGGCTCAATATCATTCATTCATTCATTCATTCATCACGAGGCTGAGCTGACTGTATTACACTACCTACCTACACCAACACGTATGAAAAATTGAAATACTTTTCAATTTTGATTTCTAAAGCCCGTTTCCAAGATACTCATCCATTGAATTGGTTTGTTTATTCAAAGTTCAAAAATGGAACAAACTTTAGAATCATGATATGATATCTGATAACTTTCCCATCCTACAAACAAAGTTAATGTAATATAATGAAATTAGAAACCCCCTTTCTATGGTATAAATACAAGACATACACAACAACTGGCCATGAAAAATGACAAAGAGGCCGGTAGCTACAAAACGCCCTGTGTCTTGGTCTTTCCTTTCCTTCCCTTCCCTTCCCTTCCCTTCCCTTCCCTTTCCGACCCCTTTCCGTTCTTTTCGTTGCGCGTTTCTTATCACTCGTCCTTGCTTTTCCTCTTCCTTTTCCCCTTCCCCCCTCTCTCCATTGCATAGAACCATGAAAGACTCGTTATGTTATCCATCCAAAATATTATATTGTTGTGCTCAATATCTATGCAGAAGATATATGAAGTGCGAATGTAATGTAATGTTCCGGACATAACCTCACTCGCTTGCTCACTCACTCGTTATAATGGTAAACCTGTAATGACAAACGTTAGCAATGGATTGTAATATATCAGAAGAAGGGGAATAATATACCTTGTAATTAGGTAAACCTGTAGCTTCCCATCCTAATCTTCTAGCCATCTTTGCAAATCCCTCCGTTTCAATCAGATGATAGAATGCAAATGGTGGGAACATAGCTCCATCTCGATGTACCTCTGCTTTGACCATTAAGGCTGTTCCGCCTACACCATCTAGATGAATCTCTTCCTTGGCATCTCCATCATTGGCGAGGTATGCCATCAATGTTCGATAAGTAGCCATATCTGCATATCCTTCCAACAGAATATCATCATTTCCCATTGCTTCCCCTAGCTTCTGCGCAACTTCACTGTCTTGCCAACTGTTGAAATCGTAAGGGCGTTCTGACATTCGCTTGTCCTTGTTATCATAATATTTTTGAAAGCAGTTTGGTACGATGATAGGCTTATCGTGCGCAGCTAGATCTTGAATCAATGATGGAGGAGTCTCGACAACATCCGCATCTAGCCATAGAACCCAAGATACCGAGGGTCCGAGAGTTGTGAAAAGAAGAGAATTCCTAGCTCTTGACATAGCTGCTCTCCGTGCTTTCTGATTCTCCATCTTGTGTCTTTCGGCTTCGGTTTGAGATTGAAGAGGTGGATCGAAATCTTGTCGTTCAATAATGATACTTGCGAATCGCAATCTTTCCGGCCCGGTCTTTTGTGTCTTAATAACCTGTTCCTGCAACGCCGCCGTGGCAGCATTACCTTCCTTGTTCTTAGGGATGATGAAGCCGAGAGTAATAAGCTCATGAGGATAATCAAGTTTCAACAAGTTGTCCCAATATTCTTGATAAAATTTCGCCAAAGGTGTCAAGATAAGAACCACTTCCCTATTTGCAGCTGGATCAGCGGAACTGGTAACATTGTTCATATGGTAATGAACCACAGGTGGAGGTATCCTTTTCCCACTGCTCGATTTTTCATTTTGTTTTCGAAATGGGGAAGTCGGTGGTGAAAGAGGATTCGATGCTGCGCTTGCTCGTCTTGTTTGTGAAGCTGCTGACTCGCTATTCGATGATGATAATAGGAAAACGAATATTAGGATACATAATGCCGCACCCACAATCAGTGTGAGTGGGTTCGTACGCCGTAATGACCGGACTGGCCCCATGGCGCCGTTGTATTGTGAGATTGTCCTCAATCGATAAATCCGAGATCCAACGAGCGCATTTGTCAATCTGAATTATGGGGGTAAAAGGAAAAAGGGCCAATCTATCGAAATTGAATGTCGCAGATTCACAGAGATCTCTCCTCTCTTCGAAATAACTCGAGCAATTCTTATCCTCAACAAGAATATAAGATTGAATTGAGGTAGTACCTATGGGGTAAATGAGGATACTTCTTTAACTTTGGCGTAAAGTGATAGAAAATAATAACAAAAAAAAGAGTGTGAATTGTGTGAAACTTTCAATTTTCTGGTGATTGTGATTTCACATAGAGTACCTGTACTGTATGGGAAGTAAGTAGTAGAGGAGATACTAAGATTATAGGCTTATCACCAATAAGAGGTATTAAAATTATAGGGTAGATTACTAAGAATGATCTGGCCACTACCAAGTCCAAAAGCAGTACAAGACTGCGAGTATGTATGGGATAAGTTTAAAGATGTGGCTCAAGCTGACTACAATTTATTTCTAAGAATAGTCCAACAATTTCAACCCTTTTAATTATAAATTTAGTACTAATATATTGATTTTGATTTAATTCATATAGAGAGAGTCGCATTCAGATTATGTAACTATTCCCAAGTACTTAGAAGAAGTGTATTAGTAACTGTGTATTGACTGATACAGTACTTCCGTAGTATGTTGTCGCATTCAAGTCAAATTGGTTGTGGCTTAAATTTGTGGGTTACGGGAATCACCCACTAACTTTCGGGGGTTGAGTGAGGGAAAGTGGTGGAAGTAAAATAAGTTTTGCATATACGGACGGAATACGCGCTCAAATTATATTAGATAACCGAATACGCGATAATAATATACCGAATCGGGCAATTATGAGTTTGAGAATACGGTGATAATGTCATTTTTAGTAAACCCGATGTTTAGATGATTTTTGAGAATATTAAAGAAGGACCGTAGGGTAGGGGCTTTATAGCGGATATTTAACCTTAGCTATTATATGACTCCAGTTAAACTGGCCCGTTAACGATCTTCATACCCTATAATCCCACTGCTCACAATTTGCAACTCCGCTCATAATCTCCCATCCTCTTAAACTTCGAATGAAGAGCCGTCCGTTTTTATGCACCTATATCTATGATCTACCAGTATCCCATCAATTGACTATACTCGACCCTCTATCGAAGAATGGCCACTTTGTACAACCTCCTCGACTTTCGCTACCAACACTATCCAGTACCAGGTACAGATTCAATACCAATCTAGATAGATCCTAAGCGATCCAAAAGAACAATCATCTGGTAACAGAAATCCAGATGAACGTTTGAGCGAAAGCCATCAACGGATGTAACCATACTGCTGTACCAGCAAAACTACCGGTACTCATCTCCCATTGTATTGGATTTAACGGTACAGTACTTACTCCAGTATCCAGTCAATAGTCAATCAGCTATGGAGTATTGTTACAATGACAAGATACGTCGGGAATACCGAAGTCATTACTGTACTGATATGTATGAGTGTATTCAACTGCACACAGCATGAACTGGAGGGAATACTGTGGGTTGTCATCAATACTGTAGCTCCTTTTCAATGTCGTGAAGCATTAGATCTGATCTCGATCTCGAGAGAATAGCCATTGAACTTTCGATTTGATCTCATGTACCAGTATTGTACTGTACATCCAGAATTCAGCATAAGCTAAGCTGGAGAATGTCCAATGAATTTCAAAATCAATCTTCCGAGATACTGTACTGATATATGTATGCGAAAACCCGACAACAATTTCGGAATAACTGCCCTTCCTTCATGCGAAACCCAGCTCCGGAAATCCAAGATTCTCTGGTATGCAACAATGCTGGTATCCGCCCATACGAAATTTTGACATTTTGACCACCACCAACAAAGCATACTCAGATCTGAATAATGAATATTTCCCTCTTGTATTTTGTATCTTGAATAGGTATTTACATTTAATTTTCTCCACTTTCTTCGTGATTTTTATTGCATATATGGTGTCGCGCACTGAACTGTACGGAATACATATCTATACAGTAAGTCAGCAAAAGTATCATCATCCGACGATCATGCTGCAGGTAACCGTCAACCACCGCAAGCCAAAAACATTAAATGTTTACGATTTGTAAAGTGGTCGAGCGTATTGTATTGGAAGATTGAAACATGAATCAGATGGATGGAGATGGAGATGAATGGAGAAGGAGGGGGGAGTATTTGTGAGTTGGAAATAATGATATTGTTGTAGGGTTGTACTGTAATGTATCATTTGAGAAGAGAGATTTGAATATTCTTTGGTGAAATAGCTAATAGATAAGAATAGAATGTATTTAGAATGTATCTTATGTATGTTTTCCTCGAGATGATTAAGATTATTATATCTTCCGAGATCTAAAAGATTTAGATAGTTCTAAATATCGAACCCGCAAAATTTACGGTCGTGATAGTTACACAGAGTCAATTGATGTTTTTATTTTAGCAAAGCAAATCTCTATTTTATACAACTCCCTCACTCTATTCAGTTAGTTAGTTAGCAGAATGGCAAGTCATCAAGCTTTGAGTGTGTGCGTGCGCGATTGATTTCTTTATATTTCAATGTACGGTTTGTTTTCTTTCTGAGAATATAGTTGCAAGCAACATCAGGTGCATAATGAAGGAAGGGAATACTTGACGAAGCAAGTGTCTGTTGATATAATATAGTTCAAGTACTTACATTACTATATACATGAATCGACTTGGGGATGTATAGATATTATTCTCGTAGTTGGATGTATCTTTGAATCATACTTCGCAGCCAGTCAAGCCATACCTATTTTCACAAATGTAGAACCGAGCAGAATAAGTAATACTCAAGTACTTATATCAAAGTAATCTGGGAATAATCTCAACCCCTCGGACCTCCATACATCCTAGCTGTTGCTAAGTGAGATCCGATAGACATCGGATCGAGAGTTTCAGGTGGTAATTTAGGCTGGTTGGAGTGGGTGGATGGTGTGCTGTGGAGAGAGAAGGGCAATGAAATGAGGTTTGGTTTGTGATAGGATGAGGTTTGTGGTGTGATGAGGTTTGTTTGGATGATATGTTGTAGATGAAGAGGGATTGGGATGGATGGATGGGATGAGGTGGGATGCGATGTGATGAGATGAGAAATTAGATGAGAATGGAAATGGAGATGGAAATGGAAATTTGAAGATAGGGTTATAGGGAATGGGAGTGCAGAATCAGAAAGATGAGTGGAGAGGATTAGGATGGTAGAGAAAGTATTAGTTGGGTTATCAGGAGGGGGAGGAGGGGGATGGATGGCGAGGGTAAACAGATAGAATGAGGATGTATGGACTGGATGTATGGAGATATGGAAGATGCATTTAGACGTAGATGGTGCATAAATAGGAGAGAGGGGTATTGCACGATATGAATACATAATTCACAGATAGTAATAAATCAATATCAATCAACACAGGCAGAGATGCAAGCAATCAAATTCAAATTCAATTGACCAAAACAAACAACAAGCTAAAAGAGTGTGTGAACCATCTAGACATATATACTAGGTAGGTGAGGCAATCAACCGACAACTCAGTTGATCTGACAAATTGACAACGCGAAAAGAGTGCGAGACACCTAGATGGAGAGTCTAGGTGGGTGATCGAGTGATCTGACATAGGAAACTGACAAAGGAAAATGACCAAGGAAAATGATATAATCGACAACGTCGATTATATCAACAATGCTGAGATGAACATCAGCGCAGATAGATGAGACCGATTCCGCAGGGTATAACCAACACCGCATGTAACCAACACCGATGGATGATACCGATAACGCCGACGAACTGTATGAGATAGACAGAGGGCATAGAGAGAAAGAGATGGACGACAGAGATAGAAAGACGACAGAGAGAGAGAGATATAGACGACAGAAGAAGGAGAGTGAACAACCAGAGAAAGAGAGTTGTATGAATCTTTGTGCATGGGCGTGCGTGATGCAAAAGACTCAGAGTGTCCCAAGCTGCAATGGAGCCAGTACTGATACCTGGAGCTCTCATGAAATCGTATGCTGAGTAGAGTAGCTTGGTAGCAAGCGATCCTCCCAAAATTCTATGTCGATGTTGAGCCCCTCTCTGTTAGAATGGAGACTATTCTAACGTCTTTCGTGAGTTCTCCGATGGCTTGGACCAGCCTGGGCTGTTCTGCGTCGAGATGCTGGAGCAGATGCATCTCCGCGACTTTGCGTAGCAAGTGAACGTGATGAACTTGCACCACCTGATTTAGGTTTCGTACAAGTTGGGCAGGCCACTCTACCAGTAGAATAAAGATCTTTAAAAGCAGTACAGGGGGTTTCGCCACAAGGTACAGTGCTCATAGATTGGTTGTGGATTCCACATGAATAATAGACGAATTGATGACAGCACATTTTTTGAGGGTGAGATGAATGTGGTTGTATGTAAGAGTTTTGTGTGGATGAGGCTTTGTGTGGATGGGGTGTTGTATGAACGAGATGTTATGTGGATAAGATGAGAAAAGAAAGTCTAAGAGAGGGGAAACGCAAGCAATATATAGGCAATTCCATCAAAGCTTACTAAGTTATTCCAACAATATTGACAGGCATCATGCTGAGTAACTTGTTGGGCTGAGCAAGATGTTATTTTGAGTAAGGCAGTATATTGAGCAAGCGTTGGGCTGAGCAAGTTGTTGGAGGGATGGGTTGAGTAAGTGGTCGGGCTGAGCAAGGCAATATCTTGATCAAGCGTTGCGCTGAGCGAGTTGTTGGATTGAGCAAGGGGATGGGTTGAGTAAGTGGTCGGGCTGCACAAGTTAGTATATTGGGAAAGCGTTGCGCTGAGCAAGCTATTGGGTCGAGCAAGTTTTTGGGTTGAGCGAGTGGTTGGGCTGAGCAAGGCAATATCCTGAGCAAGCGTTGCGCTGAGCATGTTGTTAGAGGGATGGGTTGAGCAAGTGGTCGGTCTGCACAAGGTAGTATACTGAGCAAGCGTTGCGCTGAGCAAATTATTGGATTGAGCAAGTGGTTGGGTTGAACAAGTGGTCTGGCTGAGCAAGGCAATATCCTGAGCAAGCGTTGCGCTGAGCAGTCATTCAAAAACCTGAAAGCTAAGGAAAAAGGAAGAAATGGGAGGGAACATCTCCCCCCTCTTGTCTATATGTTGGAGGGCAAACGATTTAGCCCCACTTGCTCTTTCTCTTTCATATGCTCACCAACCAACCCATGTGACTACTCCTCAGTCTATTACAGTTTTGCTGAGCAAGGCATTATTCTGAGCAAAGGATTATATAAACAGGAAGGAAGGAGCTGTGCTGAGCAACTTGAAGGCGTTATGCTGAGCAAAGGACTGTATTCAGGAAGGTGTTTCGCTGAGAAAGACCTCATATCGAGGAAGGAGTTAATTAAGGAAGAAGTTGTAATGAGCGATTTGATTGATTTGTTTGATTCAACGCCCGTTTCGAGTCTAGGTGTATTCAAGACGGATGATTCATAAGAACCATCAAAGAGTAAGTACTATGTCTAGCTACTACAGAACTGAATTGAAAGTAAGGTCTGCTGGTGGCTTTCTCTTGCGGTGATGAGGACCCTTTTGTGCTGAGCAAGGCGCTATATGAAACAAAGCGTTATAATAAAGAAAGCGGTACATCAAGCCAGAAATCATATCAAGTAAGGCATTTTGCTGAGCGAAGTGTTACACTGAACAAAGCAGTGTTGCTGATGGGTGGGTTGGGTTCATGTACTGGATCACATAACCTAAATTTAGATCCGAATTTCAATCTGCAAAATGATAAGTCCATTGCTAATAGGTCGGATGTAGGAAGTTTGTTAAATATTATACGAGAATCATGAAACTCACATGACTCTAACCCTTTCCGATTAGATTATTGCCTTATATAGCTAATCAGAAGCTCAATGGACCTTTTCTTCTTCTTGTTGCGTCGTGTTTGGGTTCTTAATTTGTTCAATTTATTTAGATGGGTCGGGTCATGGGTTTGCCTATTTCTAATGGATATCTATTCATTGGCGGCAACACTGGAGCAAAGTGTTATATTGAGCGGAGTGTTATGCTGAGCACAACATGATATTGAGTGAGACATCATATTGAGCAAAGCATTGTACTGAACAAAGCTTTATATTGGGCCAAGGTTGTGAAATGATCGTCATATGAAATTGCATCGTTATACGATCATATGATTGTTAGAGGTAGGGTCCACTTTTTCCGGACTTCACTTACGATGTTGAGCAAAACGTTGTGCTGAGCCGGCGCCAATCCTATCCACCGAGTCAAGCGGCTAGCTATATAACCGCCTCATTCAATGAACGCTCTATGACCCTGTCGAACACAACGACCTATGGACTCTTGATTCTTAAACCTCACACGCAATATCCATGATAATATTTGTAGAGAATAATGAGGATGCTATTATTTTTATACACAATTACATAAATAAACAATCCTTCTCCATCCTTCAGCATTGCCGAATGACTTATGAAGACAAGTAACAGATCACAATCATAGGTAGAGAAATGTACGTTTATTCAACCTATCTAGGAAAAAGCAGGCTGGCTAAATGCGGAGCTCTCAAGGAGCATACAACCTGTTTGAGGCAGCCGGCAAATCAAGCATAAAGCATACAAAGAATAGAAACCAGATGATCTCCCAAATAGGCAAACATGAGGCAAAGAAAGAATATGTAACAACATTTGAGCATATGCTAGAATGCACAAGACCTCAGGGAACCAACAACAAGCTTTAGAATCCAAAGCATGCGGTACATTTTCTAATTCCTGACACAAATTAGAATTAGATCTCCATACTCATTGTTAAAAACAAAAAGACTTGCTCTTACTCCGAAGAATACCAAACTATTCGTGTGCATTACAAACCTTCAGTTTGTGGGCGGAAGATGCGGAGCCCACGAACACTTCAATTCTTATTTATCATAATTAATCAAATTTCAAATTCTATACCATACAGTAGTTGAAGCTATACCGCCATGGAATTATGCATACCAAGTTAACCGAGCGCGTGGAAGATCGTAGTAATATAAGATCGTAGTAATATAAGATCGTAGTAATATATGCTCGTGTATGCTCGCGCGAGTATCCTCGTGTAGGCTCGTGTATAACCTTGACCTTGTTTCGGAACTGGAGAGATTCTTTCCTTTAAAGTGGAACCGAGAAAGTCACATCATACCAAACGGCAACCTCCCTCCGTATACGGATCCGCTAAAGATATGTTAAATCTTCGACTTTCAATCGTTAGTCTCCATCCCTACCTATGCTTACCCGGAAGCCAGATTTTTACTTGGGAGAAATCTTTCACAGTAATGGGGGGAATGATTTCAATGTTCAAGCTTTGATTAGAATTGCACGGCAATGCAAGCCGGCCCCACTTTCCCCTAATCAAAAAGGTGCCCGCCCCCACGTAAGAAAACTAATTCCAAGGGGCGCATAGGTCGGGAGGGAGACCGACGATTAACAATTCTTAACTATGTTTCACAGGGGTTGGTTTGTACTGAGTATACTCGACGATTGAAAGTTCCTGATTAGAAACATGACTGTAAATCAAGTAGAGACTATATCCGATAGCTATCAGAGCTAAAGGGTACTGAGAAGTATATAATAAGAGGAGGTGACCCTTAAGTTCTCCTCCCCAGATCAGATCAATATTACGTTATGTTTCCCACCTTCTTTATCATTAGTCCTTTGCATTTTTGAGGTACTTCTATCTATACTATGATTACATGGTAAACTAGACACCCCACCTTCCCCCACCAGCGGTACCATTTCGAAGAACTCATTCTTCCTTCACTCCTGCAAGTTCAGTTTTAGCTCCCACCCTCCTCCATTTCAAAGGGAAGAGTCTCTATTCTTTTTCTACAAAGGAAGGAGTTTCATTAGATAGATAGTGTAATATCTATTTCGTTCCATCCCAACACCCTTCTTTCTACTGTTCGATTTTATCCTCATGTTAGGGCTAGCAAATTAAGGTAGTAGATTTGACGGGTTTTCATTGATAAACTGAAGGCTAAAGAGAGAAGAAAGGGGGGAGAGGGAATCTCCCCCCTCCTTGCCTATATTCCCCCAGAGGCAAACGGTTTACCCCACTTGCTCTTTTACTCGCATGAGCTCTCATGAGCTCTTGCATCCTCACCGCCGCCTAACCCCCACGTGACTACGTCACTACATGTGACTCTTCCCTAGCCTGTTACACCTCAGAGACCTTCTGTTAGAATGAAGATTATTCTAACGTCTTTCATGCTTGTCTTGACGTGCTGTACCAGCTTGTCTGCGTCGAGATGCTGGAGCAGGTGAATCACCACGAGTTCGTGTAGCCTGTGAACGTGATGAAATTGGACCACCCGATTTAGGTTTTGTGCAAGTTGGGCAGGGCGTCGAAGTTCGATTCCTTTGTTCCGTGACGGGGTGGGGCGTATATAAGCCACAATGTGTAAAGGAACTACCAGCGGTATGTATTCCACATGCATATAGTTGAATTAAAGTGAGGCACATTTTTAAGATGTGATAAATGAAATTGTATGTGAAAAGAGGTTTGTAAGATTGGAATTGTATAAGAATAATGGTTTGTGTGGATGAGGTTTTATATGAATGAGATGTTGTGTGAATTGAGTTGATAAAAGAAATTCTAAAGAAGGAGAAACGCAAGGAATATATATATAATTTTATTAAATCTTATTAAGTTATTCTACCAACATTAATTCTTTAATAAAAAACATTTTCATTATAAAGTGACAATAAGCCAGCTCGCTGACAGTAATCGAAGCTTTCAAATTATATAAGTCTGCAATCAGCGAAGAGTTTCAAATTTTGTGAGCAAGTAAGCTGTATCTCTGTCAGCTTGGTAATTAGTAATTAGGATATCGATTTCTACTACATTGGAAGCTGATCACAGTACTCACGTTAGCTTTATATTAGAAGACTGTAAAATCAATTATGGGTTATTATTCAATATCAAGGTTTTGTTGGTAATACACTCTCGATATCCATAGGGCAATTTTCTTTGAACACCATATATCACTTTCTTTCTGGTTGGAAGGTAATGAGATCTGCGTTTTAATCTGCATCAGTATTGAGGAGGTCCGACTTTTTCTTCACATGATTTTGGGACGGAGCGTTCTTAGAGCGTGGAGGGGGCGCATAACTCAAACCACCCGTAATCTACACTGCGGGATTGGGAGTTGACGATATTGGGCTAGGCGCCTAATGGCTAACTTGCTTATGCCAGATCTTACACTTGGAAGTTTATAAAGTAGGTGAGCGGCTAGCTCGCTTATGCCAGATCTTACACTTAGTAGTGTGTGGAAGTTCTTAAAGTAGATGAGCGGCTAGCTCGCTTATGCCAAATCTTACACTTAGTAGTAGATGAGAGTTTATAAAGCATATTGGCGGCTATGACGTTGATTATAGTTCTTTCCTTGTATAAATTAGTAGTCTAAGTAACCAAGAGTTTTCAATCGCCTGCCAGAGTGACCCATTAGCCGGCCTTACGCCTCAGCCAGAGTATCAGATTTTGATTTGATATAAGGAAATACATAGAAGCGCTTCTATAATATGAAGACTTTCATTTGGATTAAATGACGTTGAATATTTGGAATTTGATATGTTTGTGGTGGAATAAAGGCAAATCTGCTTCCGTAGTAAGCATGTTAGAGGATCTTATGCAGCTACACTTGAATTATATGTGGAATACTTTATAGAATATTGGATATTAGATTTACTAACTAAGGTATCTTACTATCACCCAATATTTATATGATTTTCCATTCCAAGACCATTCTTTCTACTATTCGATTTTATTCTCACAGACGCCTTGTTTCTTTACATACCCAACAATCCCATGTTTTTCGATTCTTTCCACGATTATATTCTCCATGATTTGAGTAAAAGACGGACCCAAACTAAAATCGAATGGCAGAGCTCTCAATCATACTATAGCTAGAGGTTATGATATATTGTAGCTAGTCTGCAGCCTTTATTCCATCATAACACAGTATCCGATGTGCGTGCCACCAGGTTATATGACAACACATTATATCACTATACCATTGGAAATGCATCATCATGCCACGAATTTCCGCGACAACAGCATATCTTTCGGCGCGCTCGCCATGATCTCTCTCAACATACCACCCAATCTCGAATAAATTATAACTTATTCCGCGAACTTGAAATAGAGGACACACACCTAGTCATCTACCTGCACCACCATCCCTTCCTTCTCCTCTTCCTCTTCTTTTCCATCCCACTCTCCCAAAATACCATTCCCAATCAAACCTCTCATCCCATCCAGATAATCCAGTCTTCTCTATTCCATCACTTTTATATACAGTAGCAATAGTAATAATCCGAGATTTCCTCTCTTTGAACTTGCTTTCGGAGCGTTCAAGTTATTCATATAGCTAGACTACTACATAGTTTGGTAATCGAGTAGTATAAGTTATTGTCTCTAGTTTCCACATATGCATAGATTATTATTACCGAGATCCCTACAATGATACGACTTAAACTATGACCTAATGTTACCTAAAAGACAGAACCTACCAATACCATCTCACATTTCGTTCCTCAAAACCGGGAGGTTGCTAAAGCTCGTGCTGTAGATAAGGAGCGCTCTCAACGCGATCGCGCAAATGCATTTGCTCGCAATGCACATTCCTCAACAGCATCGCTTATTGTCTAGACAATAACATGCTGTAGATTGAGAAAGAACCGCAAGAGTTTGGTGAGTGAGTATACCGTGCTGATATCAGAGCGAGGCTATATAGATTCGTTGTCCAATTCAGTTGCGTAAATGTGGTTTCTGGTGAAGATAAAACCCCGAGTTCACTGTGTAAGCACAAACGGATTGCGATTGTAGGAAGATACCGAAATACGATCGTAATCTATTTGACGCTCATGCAAAACGTGAGCGGGGTGAGTTCTCTGCCGGATCAGCGCCAACTCTTACAGTGCAATCAAAACGACGATACGATGGACCATCCACTTCTTTACTTCGATCTTCTGGACTTTATAAGCTCGCTGACTGTGTCTGAGGACGAGATGATTCTTAACTATTCGAATGATAATTGGCGAAATAGGCAACGAAGACAAGGGAGTAACTATTCAGACATTAATATGCGCACGCTATTATACGCAAGTTGATATCCAATCTCGTGCCATTTCTTTCGAATCACCGATGAACAACAACAGAATACCCAGACGCTATGTTTTGATTCCAAAGAATTTAAACTTGCAATTGAACACGAGAGCATATGGAAGCGAACGGTTCGACTGTCAAGCTACTTGGAAAGACAGATTACTCGCGCTTGTATCCTGATTTGGTAAATCGACTCTAGCAACCATCGCATATCCATCTTTTGTGGAAGTGTGTGCGCTCGTACACAAGAAATACGCTCTGCTATACCCTCCTGTCGCAAGCACGGTATTTCTCCCAATTATTCTATGTAATGTCCTGAGGGGCTTCTCAGTCTCCATCCAAAAAAAAATATGTATAATTAGAATATACAATTAGGAAATAAAATATCTAACCAATCAACTTCCCTCCAATTCCCCAATCCAATCCAATCCATCCATCCATCCCTCTTTACTACAGTATTCCTCAATCTAATCCACATCCCCAAAAATACAAACCTAACTCCACTCCCAGCATAAACTTATAAAAGCACATCCATTCCATTCCATTCCACTTCATTTCAACTCATCAACCATTATACATAACCACCCATTTCACTCATGCACCACCAATTGCAAGTATGCACTTAAATCACCATCTCTCTCCCCCCAAATCCCAAATCCCGCAGTCCAAATTCCAGTATACCACTTTCCTCCCATCCTTCCTCACTCACTCACACCCAATATACAATAAATCCAGCATATCCAAATTCAACATTCCACACTACTCTTCAGTTATTCAATTTATTCTAACCCCCCAGCACAATCACAATATTCATTCCACATTCCACATTCCATTATAAATCTATTATACTGTATTATATATCTCATATCAATTGTGTTTTTACTAACCCCCTTATTATATAAACAGTAATAGAATAGCAATCAACTACAACTCAACTACAACTCATCTGACTTCCCCCCCTCCAATCCACCAAATCCACCAAACCAGCTGCACCTCCTTCAAATAAGCACCTCATTCAAGAACCTCTCAATCGGTTATCGGTCACAACAAGTCTACTGTATATATATCCTCTTAATTCTTAAACGATGCCTACAGTATAACAAATCAATCAGGATATCCATTCACTTCACATTACTTCACTTCACATCACAAACCACACCACACCCAAAACAATTACTCTTTAATCTTTAATCTCAATATCTCAATTCATTTCGCAGTCTATATTCAGGCTACACAAGACACAGAACAGATCAGACATGCCACCTTTCTTTCTCTCTTCTTTCTTCTCATCTCATATCTATTTCTTCTTTCTTCTCTTCTCCCTCACTCTCGCAAGCAACTTTCTTCTCTCTACTATCCCCATCCCCATCCGCATCCACATCTCCACTTTCCGTCACCTATAATCATTTATCCCCTATTCATCCACTCTAAACGAGTAACGAACCCAGAGCTATATCATATCATATCAAATCATTATAACTGATTGATTGATATCCACCCACCCACCACCCATCCATCCCATTCACCATCCATCCATCCATCCA
>JWJB01001729.1:0-12443 GCA_000812895.1 Rutstroemia sydowiana | reverse complement strand
CATTAACCCCCTCCACCCCCACAATCCTCATACGATATAATTTCTCCTGTCTTTCCTGATTTTCCGTCCGCAGAATATGAGGTTTTGATTCCGCATTCTTCTCCGAATTCCCAGACGGGGAAATCGATCTGCTGGTTGTCAAAGGTGTCGATTCCATGATCCTTCTTTCCTAGCTACAGTACCCAGCCAATTATTTATTCGATATCGAACAATATCAAAATCACGTAAGGTTACCAGACAGAGAAAGCAAGTCCTCCTCTCCTCGCAATCACAAAAAACAAAAGCTTTGAAATTAATCCCCAAAAGCGCGCGATATCAAAGATGCAATAATTTAAATTATTACCCGTACGTATGGAAGTAAAGTTGCGATGAGATGCAATATGGAAAGAACTACATATAGCGTGTGTGAATGCAATCCAATCCAGAATCCACAGTGAAAGTGGGGTAAAATCCATCCTACCCATCCATACCTATCAGTACAGAAAGTTTCCCCGCCCTTACAAATCTTCGCACCAGACAACCAACTACTCATACAATCCTGAAAGATATTTATACCAATATAATGAATCCAATATCTAATCAGAATGATTCTTGTGCTATTAAAATCTAAACAATACAATATAATATCATAATATAAAACTATAACCTTACAATGAATCCAATCTAAACAATAACTCAATATAGCAAATACCCAGATTCATTTTATAATTAAAACAATTAAATGAATAACTCTAAGGTACTTACTTCTATCTCATAACCCATCAAATCCATATATCAAAAATACAAAAAATAAAAATCCATCCTCTCTCTTTTTCATACTATTTATATACAAATATCACCTTACTCCTATCTCAATCCCATCTCAATCCTATCTCACTCAAACCCACATCTCACTCCCATCTCATCTCACCTCATTTCATCTCACTCCCATCTCACTCAATCCCATCTCACTCAATCCCATATTGGAAAATCTCTCATCATCCATCTATCTCGCACACACACACTTCGTTAATATCCATATCAAATCAATTCATATTCATTTCACACCCATCCATCTCATACCAAATTATTTCACACACGCACAAAAACACTCAATTCATAATCCATATCAATTCACACACATATCAATTCAAATCATATTTCATATCATCTCATATCATATCATATTGTATGGTATATCATATCATGCTATCTCATCCCAACCGTCTAACTCCATAACATGCACGCCTTATCGTTCCATGAAATACCCCATTCCATCCCCATCACATCACCCTCAACTTCCAGCTCAACCCAAACCCATATGTCCATCATCAATCCATTTCCATATCCATCATACCCATATCCATCATATCTGTTCATATGCATAAAAGCAATCCTTATAAAAAGCAACCCCATACCCATCCCATCCCAATCCATTCCATTCCATTCCATGCATTTCATCGCATCATATCATAAACCCCATCCCATCCCAACCCATCATAAACCCCAACCCTCGCCAGAACCTCGCCGAATCAACCCAAAGCGTCATTCATCCAGTCCCTCATCCCCAAACCATAAAACTACAAGCCAGCAATCAACCCCAACCAGAAACAAAACCCAAAAGGCAATCTTGCCCCTACAGCATATTCGAGTCGAAGAAACAAAACACAAAAATCGAAGTTGAAAAAAATTCGGAAAAGAAAAAAAAAGTTTTTTTTTTTTGGAAAATCTCATCTACTTTATAAAAGCAATTTCTTCTTCTTTCCATCTCTCATCTTCTTCTCAACTCGATTTGCTGCTTCCATCCTTCATCCATCATCTTCATCCTCATATTCTCTCTGTACGTATGTGTGAAAAAAAAGAGGAAGAAAAAAACCATAATGAAGGAAATCCCATCTTCCAGTACGGAATCATGAAAATTCGTGTACTGTGAATAGAAACCTTGATATCCCGGGTACAACAAACAATTCCTGTTCATCTCCCTGCAAACCGGATTGCTGCTTAGACATCACCACCCTAATAAACACCTTCCTGACGACTTCGATGAGGATAATCATAATCGGGTAATCTCGGTTCTGCCGCTCTCCTAGCATCAGTCGTATACTGAACACCTTGAGCATATGCCACTTTCGTAGGATCAATTGTTGGCATGTATGAAACATTGAATGTACCATACGGTACACTACGACTTGTACTTCTTGGTGCTTCTCGAGAAGGTTTGGGTTGGGCTGTAACAATAACTGGATCTTCGGGTACTAATGTAGGGTGACCATATCCGCCACGTGATTGAGATCGACCTTGACGTGGTGCACCACCTGTAGTAGCTCTGTTGGCCATAGGTGGACGACGAGTTGGACTTCGAGCTCGCTCTCGCTCTCGAGGTTCAGTTCGATATGATGCTCCCTTGAGTTCACTCTTGCCTTGAGTATTGATCACATAAGTTTTACTGCTGGTCGTATTCCTGGTATTTAGACTAGGTCGACTAGGTTGAGCATATTGTGGAGATGGGGAGTCCGAATCTGATCCAGACTCGGAGATATCCTCTTCCGGTTCTCGAGTATAAACTGCTCGACTACTCCTAGATTCCTTGGAGTATCCGCCGTAGGTAGCTGCTCTGTTAAGTCCGGGTATTGGTATAGCCTTTTCCCTACCAGAAGCATGATAATCCGTATTTGTACGACTAGGCTCTCGTCTAGCCGATGGAACGAAGGGTGGTTCTGAGATGTGCTTGTGTAGACCTGGTTTGGTTGGTGGAGGATTAGGTGATTCTACGATGAAAGGATCGCGAGGTGGATCGCGAGGTGTGCGTCTACTCGATTTAGGTGTGTCTTTGCTTCTTGTCGGAGTGTCGGTTGTAGGGCGTCTAGAACGAGCCGATGGTCTGTGTGGTACTTCGTCTTCATCACTTTCAGGAGTATAAAGTTGAGTGGGGCGGGTACCGCGACCAGTTTCGTAAGGGATATTGTAAGGTGCTGTGTCCGCTCTTCGCATCATTGGTGGTGCGGGAGCGAATGGTACCTCAGGTTTGGCTTCAACTTGTCTTGAAGCTTGAACGTAGCGTTGTGCATTTTCCGCATATGATGCCCATTTCTCATCCATTGCCGCCGGAGTTCTCTTCAGTGCGTCGCGTTCTCGTTGTTCTCGTTCTCGTTGTATTTCCCTCTCCCTCTCTCGAGCTTCTTGTGCTCTGATAGCCTCTGCTCGCATTGCTGCATCTTCCATCTTCCTCTGCGTTCTCAGTGCATCCTCCTCCAGCTTCCTCTGGGCTGCCTTCTTCTCCGCTCGCTGTCTCCGGTATTCTTCTTCATCAGAATCATCCTCGAAATATGGTGGCCCTGCTGCGCCCGTAGTACGAGTATGTACCTTCTCTTCCCTACCACCTCTCTTTTCCCTATCTCTCGTCTTCTTGTGACCCGTTCGTTTCGCATCTTTTGCCACTCTCTCTCTCATCTTCTCATCATCCTCTTGTTGTCTTCTTCGATCACGTTCATCTCTATCCGAATCTCTCGTCGTAGTTCTCGATCTTCTGTACGCCGGTCTCGGTTCCTCATATAGATCCTCAAACGACCGTGTCGGTGGTTTCGAGTAAATGGGTGATTCTTTCGGTTGTTTCGTCCTCGGAAACGATGAACTCATCTTAGGCTCTGGTCTATCCGATCTGGGTTCTGCTGTCCTAATATTGGCATCAAAATCGTATGCATTTCTGCTACCGGATCCTTTGCCCAACTCTTCCCTCAACTTGTGTAACTTGACAGTATTATCGTATTCTGATCTTCTGGCGTCATCACTGAGGATTTCATATGCCTCTTGCACCTTTTGGAATTCATCAACCTTCTTCGCCTTCAATTCAGGATCTTGGATCTTGTCTGGATGACATTGTAAGACGAGTTTTCGATGTGCGGATCGAATTTGAGGTAATTGTGCATCCTTTTCGACACCTAGAATCTTGTATGGATCTGGAGGGAGACGTGAAGTAGACATGATGTGAAGAGATTTATCGAGGTAATTGAGATAAGTGTTTGTGAAAGTGAATTATTCGCGACCTTGTTGTTGCTCGTAAAACCTGCGAGTTGTATAATTAATCTATTGCATTATCAAAAGCAAAATGATTAAGATCGAGAGTTGAAATCTGAAGTATTTGTATGGGTATCTGTTTGAATCTGCAAAATATAGTATGCGAGAAGTAGGCGAAATTCGAATCTGTATTTGAATCTTTTGTGAAGGGAAAATGTCGTGAAGATTGTAACGTGTAGTATGTTTGTTTGGTGTATATTAAAGAATGTAAAAGTAAAATGAAGGTGAGTGAATATATTCGAAGTTTTGTAGTATTTGAAAAAGATCAAGAGTATTTCAACGTATACGATGGCGTTAAATCTTCGTAATGATGTCGAAAAGTAGCTTGAGAAATAAACGGTTCGAGGTTCGTGCAAAAGAGCTAGAAGGATACCGTCGATAGAAGATAAAGTCTTTATTAATCTAAAATTCAGATTGTCGAAAAGAGCGGGAAGGTAGCGTGGTATGTATGTAGTGTAGTGTAGTATAGTATAGTGGTGATATGGTATGGGTACGGTCCAAGTGTTCTGATGTTCTTCTATCCGATCTTCCTCAATCCCTGAACGAAAGCAAGAAAAGGATCGATGAAATGATTTATATGAGATCACAGTTAAACAGGATGGATGGATGAATGAAAGGATAATCTTTTCTTAAATTAATAAGTCAGATAAATCTTTCTTCCCTCTTCCTTTTTTTCCCTAATATGATCCCTTACAATCCTATCAAAAATCAAAAAATAAGATGGGATGAAGAAATATGACCAAAAAAGGTTCCTTCGTTCTTAAAAGCGAAAAACCCTTAAGGCGGACAAATCCGTACCAGTACCAGTATAGTGCAAAAAGGTAGAACCAAACCAAGAAATGCGTAAATGCGTAAATGCGAACCACCACCACAAGAGGGGATGAACGTAAACCTTGATAAAAAAAGTTTAAAAGAGGGGCGAGGCCTTTTTTTTGCTGTAAAAAAATAATTGATTGGGCGAATTGAACGAATTGAATGATTGGGTGTGATTATGAAAAAAAGAATTATGGTTACCCAAAAGATCTTTTTTACTATTTCTTGCAAATCAAATCAAATCAATCATCAACAATCAATCAATCAATCAATTTTTCGATTCAATTTGACTCAGCACGTCGCAGTAACAATAGGAGGAAGCAACAGCAATGGTGATAGATGATGATGTAAGGCGAGGTGATGTAAGCTTGGATAGTTTGGTGTAGTATCTGGTGGTAGTAAAAAGAAAAGAGGAATCGAAATTAAACCAGTTAAATTCGATTTGATGGAAAAAGGAAGAAGTTCTTCGTCAGCTCGTGGCAATTTGTAAACGTTTCTTCTACTTTTCGCTTCCGAGTTTTTATTTGAGTTCCGTTGGGAGACAATGACCTGGTGGACCAGATAGATTCGAAGGAAGAAGAGAGGGGATTTCTTGTAGGAAAACTTTCGCCTTCTTCTTTGCCTTTCTTTTCTTTCTTTCGCCTGATATGAGTCTTTTTGCCTTTCTGAATGCGGAGTATTCGGATTTGAGTGAGAAAACTAGTTCCGAGAGTGGAGGAAAGTGGAGTTGCTTGTGTATTTGGTATGGTATAAGCTGGATGATTATATCGTTGATAATGTTGTCGCCTCAGTCTCTATCCTGGAGTCCTAAAGCTAGAAAATCGGTACTGTATTGGTAGAAAATTATATAGATAGAAGAATAAGTATATTTATGTCAAATAGATATTTAGAAAATATTGAATGTTTTGAAATTGGAAGAAAATGAAGAAGTTTGAGGGTAAAGAATAATCTGTTGATCAGAGAAGAGAGGTTTTTGCTTTTTGATATCGATATCGATATCTTGAGTATATGGTAGAAGTAGGTATATTTTGTTTCGATGTGAATACCAAAAGTAAACACATAAGACGAAAGGAACCAAAAAGAAGAAGAGACAAAAAGTAGGATTCTAAATGGATACAAGAAAGGATATAAGGATTTTGAAGTTTTGTTTGAATCAATCGAATCCCTCCCCGTCTTAGGATTACTAGTACATCCGTATGTATACCTTAAAATGGTAATGATGGATATTGATGGATGATAATAATTCCCTAACGTAGTAATAATAATGAATTTGTTATGATGCAGGTTAATGGAACACACATCCGCTTTCGTAACTAATGGATGAATTGGTTGGTGTGATGAATATGAATAAAAAACTGTATATCGTATTTACTTGTACAAGTATTCCGTACAGCTAAGGTTATTCCTCATCTATGAATTGTGTATGGATAGTTTCAAAAATAGTCTCAATTTCTATGTAACCCCAACTACATATGATGGCTCGCTCTATAGGATCATGTACCGACAACCGCAGCAAAAGCAACGCAAGCAATGAATAATTAATGTACTCAGTAAGTTTATGTATGTACGAAGCACAGCACAACGATAGGGCGAATATTATTTTTGTGTTAATGAGGCGGTGAGAGTCGTCCTGACGATTCGCGATGTTCGGGGCAATGCAATTAATCAATCCACTTTCAAATGTATATCGAATGAGATATCGACGTTTGTTGGAGATATCCTCGGCTTTTGTTTTGGGGAGTTTTGGGTGGAAAATGCACTGCTTAGAATACCTGTGTATACCTGGTAGGATACCGTTGTTTTGGGCTGATCCAACAAATTGCCCTGTCAAAAATGAATATGGGTGATAGACAGCCTTATTATCGTATTTACTGCTTTTAGAGGATAGATGGGAGTAGCCGTTGGGATCAAAATAGCAACATTAATGCAGCCCGGGCAAAGAGTTTAACTTAAAAAACCAAATCACCGATTGATTTACTTTGGACGGGAAACTGGGGCAAGTTAGGAAAATGAGCCTCGCTGCCTTGGAAGTTTCCATTCAGAGGATAATGAATGGGGTACATAATGGGAATGGGTAATTATGACGATGTATGATTTGATTCGATTCTTTCTTACGATTACTTTACTTACTCATTTTGTGATGCAACCTTTGTGATGCAAGGGAATCAATTGGAATCATGTTACGCTGAGTCTCGTATGGTATGCTTGGAGCTGCGATGCGTTATGTTGCGTCTCGCCGTTGGTGGGGGATAAGGATGATAATTCATATGAGGTAAGGTAAGCCTGATCTATCTATGATAATAGAATAGCCAGGTCCAGGATATGATATGAAGGGGAAAAGCTAGCCTTGCACGGTTCCACTCGCTGGTGATCGAATAAATCGAATGAGAACCTGACGTGAAAGTCCTTGAAGTCTCCACAATGGTAGGATCGGGGAAGGGCTGTAATGGTAATAGTAAGTAGAGTGGTGGGGATCTTGATAGGTAACCCAACACTTGCCTCACTGGGAATCAATCATTCATGGGAGCGGAGCCAAGCATGTCGTCGGACGGGCAATTTTGTTGCTGAGAGGTTAGAATACTAAAGGCCATTTCAGCTGGGTTCTACGAAAGGGCATGTGAGACTTCAATATTTCGTACACTGAATTATTGATGGCGAAAAGAAAAAAGGAAAGAAAGAATACCGATATTGTAATTACAATCAAGTTTATTGGTAATAATTGATTGCGACTTGTTGTTACAAGACAACAAGCAAGCAAGCATTGATATCCATCATGACCAAACCAGACCATAACCACGACCACTTTCGCTCAAAAATCACTCCATATCAAGCATTCCCATAACAAAACAAGTAAATAAATAAAACCACCATCACCAGAACGAATAATAAATCACTCGGAGAATCAAAGCAAGTTAAATCTGAAAAAGTCGGACGTGACCTAAAAGACCTTTCTTTCACATTGTATGGACCAATAAAATTTGTATTGTGAGGCCCATAGAAGACCTAGAGCTGCATGAGACCACCACGTTCTGCTTGCTGCACACATACACATACTTGGGTAACTTACTTGACACACTAACTAATAAGTTGTTCAGCGTCGTGTCACTCGGTTTTCGGATACTCGATCGGAATTGAGATTTTTATAATTCTATTTGTTGTACAGTACTATCTATACAGTTGTTAATGTATTGCGTTGTTGATATAAACTTTATATATCCGCATTTGCTGTTTTCAGCAGAATGAAGTGAAGATGAAGATATACCCAGTTCATACAGTACAGTATGTATCAAATTACTGCATCCGCACCACCCCATATCAATCAGCACACCCAAGCATCCCCCTCTTTTCCACACCCCCCAAACGGATACAGTACAATGAAACCTCGCTTCCCAACCTGCATACACATTATCCACATAACCCACCTATCTGCGGCCCCGGCATATCATTCATCAAAAATGTATGGAGATCGTGTTTTAGTACATAACCCTCTCAGCGTTTAACTGGTTTCTTTTTGTTCCTGAGTCTGTAGGTTGCCGAATTCGGGTTTTATTACATACTTACGGTGGAACTATTTGCTGCAAACTAGGTTCTGTGAGCTTGCATATATATGTAGGTGAAGAGTGAAAGATTGACCAATACTACCCCTCGTTTATTGATAAAGTGAGTCTTTTTTCTTCCGTGGTCTTCTATCGCTAAGTGGGATGGGGGAAGAGAGGTGAATACTATTATGCTTCTAGATGAAAGTGCATATACTTATGTACATGAAGTTTAGTTTTTGCTATTGTCCTAGTAACTTTGAGTGTTTGGAGTGGATGGGTAGGTAAATGATAATAAACTACTGTAGAAGAAGTATTCAATGAATTGAATAATACCCGTAGATACTACGGATGTAGAATTGATCATTTGTACCATACCATATGGCATATACAACGGTCCCCGCACGCCCATGAAGAATTTAAATGTCCGAAACTTATCCCTTTTACGCTAAACTAAAGTCATTCTTCCTAATGCCAAATCCTAATGCTTGTTTGATAGATTTGGATAACCTACTATCTACACTTGAATCTAAGGCATCAATACATTACATCTCCGAAGAATATAGTACTCAGTAAGAAAGTACTGTAGATATGTCTTATCCCGCCTTTGGCGATGGATAGGTTAGATCTGCATATAAGAAAAATCAACAAGGAGATAAGTAAGTAAGCAAGCACATCCGATCGAGCACATGTACCTAGTTCATGAACTCATTCATTCATGAGTTCATGGGTTCGTGATACCGGCAGATAAATCCTTTGAGGATAGGCATAGGATGTCATGTTAATGTTGTGATCACGCAAAATGGGGTCGCAGAACTCATGACCTTTTTCATTCAGGGACGGACGGTGATTCCACGTATCATTCATTCAATATTTACCTACTCTATCTATTCATCACCCCAAGTTCGCAATCATCCTGGTTGGTTAAGGGATTACTTGCTGGATTGTTTTGTTGATGTATGTACATACGGATACTCAGGTACTGCACGAAGCACGAGGGAGTTTTGTTCGAGAATCCTGGGGGTTTTCCGATTATGGGCATGGGATTTTTATACATTATACATACATATTCTACGAGTAGTACATACATACACATGAAAGCTGCAAAGCACCTCTTAAATCCTATATCGGCCCCGCCATCCAATCTGATTTACTATAGTATTCATGTATCTCATCTAAAGTACATAGTTCTCATCTATTAATTCCAGCCAACAAGTATCATAATATTTCCTCAAATTGCCTATTCAATATTTACCCCTCATTCATCTAACAGTCAACAGTCAACAGTCAACATAAAATACCGACGTACCAAGTGGGGGATTTAGAGCTGAAGCTTTTTACTGTATTTCCTACGGAGTGCACAAAGCATTAATTCAAGCTAACATTTCATAATTCGATAAGCAAAAGAGAGGGGAAAGAAAATCTCTATCTATAAGATCTACTCAATATCCGGCGGATTACTGATTCAGACCCATATATTTCTTTCAAAAAAGTGATTGAAAACCAATCGGAGTCGCTAATCTATAGGGGCCGATGAATGGTGGAGTTGGATGGGGGGATGAGCCTTGAAGTTTCAGCGCGTGTGTATTATTCACGAAAGAATTACAGTATAAAATACGAGTACAAGCAAATGGTAAACGAAAAGTAGTGGTAACGTGTTGGAATTATAATATGATGTTGTCGAATCGGGAGAGCCGATTATGCTTTTTACTTGGTAATATGTAGATTATTGATCTAGTACCTAGGTACGGTATGTATTGCCTTTGGAATCTTTATGCTATAGCGCTAAATGGATTAATGATTGCACTACGTATTGGTACCTGTATCAAAATTATGAGGCTATGGAGAGACATATGAGTGCATGACAGTAAACTGTGACTCGAGAGAGGTAATATGATAGACAATGTCTTCGTACGGAATTTCCGTGTTCGAATCAATGGTGCTTCGTACTAGATAGATGGGTGGATGTCTATTATTATCAAACCAATTATTCATATCGCTATCATGTCGATTCAGTAAGTTCTACTGACAAATTCTGGGTACATAGCGAAATAGAGGAATATCATATCGCATCCCAAAAGATTCCAATTCATTCATTCTCAATCCTCCACAATCCTTCTGCCAATACAATACAGAACTCCACAATGAATAGAATAGAAATTGAACAGTCATCCATCCCATTATTACCAATTCAGCTCTACACTCTTCCATATTCCATATCATGTATACGAATACCGTAGCAAGCACATCTCCATAGAGTATCTTTGTGGCACCACGTAAACCCCATAATTCAACTACCTTTACATAGCATAGCCTAGCCACAGCCCACAATCTATTCCACCGTAACTACCGAATATACAACGAGGTTAAAATGCCAAAAAATCTCTTCAGCACCTCATGCTCTCTTCTACAGTAAGGTAAGACCACAAATTCCCTCACCTCATCACATCACATCTTATCCAAACCACTACTATGATATAAACCCATTCTTAAATATGTGTACAAGTTCTCAACCAGTAAATATGCAACCCCTTTACAACTAAACAAACCAACACATCTTTTCTTGCGCAAAAAACCTGAATTTGGGCTTTCGTTTCGTTTTGTTTCCGAAACGAAATTCAAATACCGGTTATGAATCATCGAGATTCGCGAATCCGTACCGCAGATACCCCCATATTAATAACTAGTGTCGCAAAATCACTTTTTTAACTATGCAGGTTTATACTAAACATTTTATCGCAACAACCATTATTTATTAATAACTTTACAATCAAGTACTCAATTGATATAATAAATAGTACAAATTGAAGCTGCAATTGAGCTTTTTAATTTAATATAGAAATTATATGGTATTAAACCCAATTCTAAAATTGGGTTTTTTTTTAGAAATTGTGTGACAATATAAGCATCACGTTTATAAAAAATTGAAGGCTTTTACGATCTTTGCTCTCAATTTATTTAACAAGATCTTATTCAACAACAAGAAAAGTAAAATACTTTTTACTTTATATTTAGCTTCTTTTAATATTAATTATGTTAAATATAAATTTTTAAATTAATTTAAGATGTGGTTGTTAAGTTATTAACAAATAATGGTTGTTGTGATAAAATGTTCAGTATAAAATGCACATTAAAAAAAAAGTGATTTTGCGACACTAGTTATTAATATGGGGGTAACTAAAGTTGATCATTGATTGATGAGATGTCGGCTCCACACTTTTATAGATCGACCAATGTTGATTTTTTGAGATTGCCGCCATCGCCATCTACGGTACTGTACTTACAGCACATTGATTGATGAGATTGATTACCTATGGTTTACAATTGTGGTTACTTATGACGTTGGATTTGATTCTTGGGGAGTTTATTAATGGAAATGCATATGTTTATGGAGATCTGTGAGATGATTTGTGCATATATTATCTCGATACATAATTGTTAAACACGCTACAGACACGCATAGATGATGCAAGGAGACAGATAGGCACATGGAAAACATACATATGGTATATATTTAGAGTATGGAAATAGTAAGGTATTTTTTGCATACCCGCGGTTATGGATGGCACGAGCTTGTCGTTGATCGTGCATCGTTAATATTGTACTGTAATTTTTTTTTATTCACGGAATAATGATGATCATCATTCTGATCGGAGGAGTTCCGATTTTTAACCTTTCGTCCATACTGTATCTTGTCATATACCTGGTATGATTATAATATACATACAGTATGTATCACGCCCACGTATCATTCTATCCTACTATACCCGTACTAGGTACTCATCACATCTCATCACATCTTGACTCGATGAGCTAACTTAAAGTATACTTCGTAGTCGCGCATTTGCATCAATAATAACGTACTGTATGCCAGTTCATTCAACCTCTTCTCCACTCTTTTTTTCCTCCATTCCTTCCTTCCTCCCTCCATCTCCACTTCCCACCTACTTTTCCACCCCTGCCTAATCCTTCATTCATTCCTCCAATCCTCCAATCCTTCTTTCCATAAAATAAGTACGTACCACTACGTACCAGTAAATC
>JWJB01001727.1:0-13300 GCA_000812895.1 Rutstroemia sydowiana | reverse complement strand
AGTGAGGGGGCTTGTGGGGTGGGGTGGGGTGAGATGGAGAGGGTGACGGAGAGGGGATTGCATTCAGATTGGGTGTTGATGTATAATTATTCATTAAATACATATTTATTCGATGGTGGTGGAAATTCTTATTCTCTTTCATGAACTTCTTCCAGGGAAGACTAGAATTATCCATATACTTAGCATGTAAACTCTATCTCTATCTATATATCTATCTATCTACGAAGATATTTGATCTTTGATGGATGTATAATATGATATGATATTTAATCCACTTAGTAGCCATGTGGGATGCGAGGCATTCTATCCGCACACCAATCTCCCGCCCATCATATACACACCTCCTAACAACCACCTCAACTCGTCATCCTTTATCTATCATATCCTCACCAGATGATGCTAGATCCCATAGTATATAGACATCTCAACTCCATCAGGCTAATAATTTCCCCCGGTGATCTCCCTCCGTCTTTATTCCCGGTAAGCTTCTCCCGGTGATCCCCTTACGGTAATCTTAACTTAGCTCCGGTGAGTTTCTCCAGTTATCCTCCTCAAGCCTCACTCCCGGTGAGGCCCCTGAGGTAATCTTGTAATTTAACCCCCGGTGAGCGTTTCCCCGCGAGATCCCTCCCACCCTACCTCACCGACCCTACACCCAAACCCCCCCTTCCCCTTTAAGAATCATTCTTGACCCAGAGCCAAATCCAGAAACAGAACCATTATCAAACGCAGACATAAATTCAGCACACAACTTCCATTTAACCCACCATATTTCTAGCCACGCCCCGTTTTCCCCACACTCATCAATTTATCAATCATCAATTCCTCAAACCAAATCTGTCTATATTGATCATAAATTCCTCACTTCTTGCCTCCATATCTACTTATTCAACAAGCGAGCAACATATACCCACATCAACTACCACTCTCCATTCCGACAGCCCATAAATATACGACCCTCTCAAGCAACCCCACTGCAACCCCCCCGTTTCCCCGCCTTCAAACCTCCTTCTCAAAATCCCCTCAACTCACAATTCAAACTCCAATCACACAAAATCCAATTTTTCACACTGCATAAATCATATTCAACAAACCATCCATTCCATTCCATTCCATTCCATATTTACAATCGCTGTCTCGTTTCCTTCCCTGTCTGTCCAAAAAACTACAATACATAGTTTTCAAACCAAAGTCTATGTCAAGTCTATTCCTAGACCGCTCCCCAAAAAATACAAATACTACTCTGCTCTGCTGTACTGTACCATGCTATGCCATGCCATGCTATATATGCCAAGCCAAGCGCTAAAAGGTATACCCAACCAATCAACCAAATGTGCAAAGCCCAAAAAGTAGAAGTAAAAAAACGAAAAAGAAAAGTTGATATATACAAACGCCATTCCAATCCCATCCCATCACAATTTAACAATTAGCCAAGCCAAAGACTAAGCCAAAAAAAACTACCAAACCTGTTTACTCGCCGCCCTCAAATCATCCACATTCAACATATCCACCCCCTCTTTGATCAACACATCCCAAACATGATTTCTCAATCCAATCGGCCAAGCCGGTAAATCCCAATATCTAACTTTGAGACCTCTTGAATGAGCACCTCTTATTTGTCCTCGAATAAGTCTCATTTGTCGTCCACTTAATCGTCCTCCCCATACCTGTCCAATTGCCCATCCAAAACTGACTGATGCGTAGTAGGAATTGAAGGGTGTGAATGAGGTATTTTCATCTACGCCTGAGAGACCTTGTCCACGACGATCGAATAGTGCGGTTGCGGATGTAGTGTCTGTTTCCGTTTCTGCAGGTGATTCCATGAGGTTTTCTTCTTCGGGTGAGTCTTCTTCTTCGTCATCGAAGTCGTTGGAGTCGGTTTTCAGGCGCGGCTCCCACATTTTCTCCAGTGGCGCATCGAAGAAGGCATCACGATAGGTGGAGTTCTTGGTTAGAACGTCAAATGGTGTGTTTCCGGTGCCGACAACTGTGATTGGACGACGATAGAGAACGTCATTTTCAACAAAAGATAACCAGCCGCGCTCGCGCAATGGTTCGAGTTGTTTTAATACCCATGGCCAGGTTTCCGCTCCGCCAGTTTTGAGATCCACGAGTAACACAAGGGACTTTCCGTCGTCGGCGTCAAATACTCCATGCGATGTACCATTGTAGAAATCTGTGTGAGGATTTTGTTGTTCGAGGATTTTGACCAGTGGATTCACGTAGAGTGATTGGAAAGTTCGGTTTCGTTGTAATGAGGCGGTATTATGTCCAACGTATAACTCATTGTCAAAGAGCCATACATCTGCCTCAACTCCAAAACATCCTGCTCGTAAGGCATCAAACAATGGCACCCGTCGCCAATAGTCGTTGTGTGAATGGCAGGGTATAGGATTAATATCGCGCGTGAAGTCGGTAGGATACCAAGCCAAATCCTCTGTTCCGGTTCCTTTCTTGCCCCAATTCTTTAATACGTCATCGATGTTTCCATACCAAAACATTGTTATTGTTCCCAGTGTGAGATTGGCCGCGAGAAGCATGCATCTATATATGGTAATTAGTATGTGATCCTGTATTTCGATCGTTTTTGCAAACTCACAATATTGCCATTCCACTAACACCACCAAATACGAAGTAATTGAATACTCCTCTCTTTATCTGATTTCTCCTCGAAGGTGACCCGGATAATAAACCCTTCCCGATATCCCCTTCCCGTTCGAAATCGTCTGATTGTTTCCTTCTACCGCGAGAAACCATTCTGTCCCACCAACTTCTTCTCCGGGTCTTTGATATATCGGGCGCATAGTCATCTTCGAGCGTACTCGTATCCCAGCAATCGGAAGACCGAGCATGGTCGGAAGTCATCTCCATTGAGGATTTATTGGAGAATCTAGCTGATTCGTCTGCGGCGTAAAGGATTGTGTCGTCATATGAACTTCCTGATGAGTTATTGTCTATTGCTAAGAGGTTATCATAGGCTCTGGTAGATTTGGTAGTATGGTGGTTCGTTTGTAGATAGTTAGACATTATTGCGTCGTCAATGTCAATTCGTCGGAAGTCGGAGTTCTTGGCAAGGTCTCTTCGACACCACTTGAAAAAAGAATGGATTGAGAATCTTCAAAATTGCTACCCAACAGCAACTCTAAGTACTAGTATCTTGCACTTGTACACTGTAGTCAATCCCGTTTCATGGGTCTATTTGTTTGAATAATGAGCGATATTTTCCTTCAATTGTTGTTTTGAATTCTGGAAAAAGATGAGATGAATCGAGTGACGTTCGAGACGCGGTATAGAGTATAGAGTTGCAAACGGTTTTGGTCGTAAACCGGCCACCAAATGACAATATGGTGCACCGTGCTCCTTGCGTGATAATGTATTCTGCAAATGATATAAGAATGTCACCGATGAGATGGAGTAGTTCAATTAGGTATAGGTAGACAGGTATGTAGGTAGCCGGCTGGTTATGATGTTAAGAATCCTTTGGGATTCATCATTCCACAAATCTCCGAGAGTCTTCAACACATTCTGTGGGCGTAGGAGTAGGTAGTACTTGTTAAATACGAATAATATATTGGATTAATCCCAAGGATCATAACACACAAACACGAGCTGAGAATTGGTGTCGATGGTGATAGTCAAGTGTAACTTCCTTAGCTTTTGTATCTAAAAGTATGTTTTTGACCACTCATGTCAAAGTATAAATATAGTTATTTAGCGGTGATGGGTAGTAACAATACAACTAGTCAATATACTTGAGAATATCGTGGGCATATAGAGGGAAATGGTTGGATATGACTCTTGGATTGTCTAATTATTTACCATATACTGGTATGTATTGGTCATTTTTAACTTCAAAAGAATCACAGAATCATAGAATCGCAGATCCACATGCGCACACACATACGCATATAGTTAAAAGGGATATAGTTTATCAGTAGGTATATGCCGGGATGCAAATGTAATATCATATATAGTTCTATTATTCTTCTCCCCAAATGTGTTCACATTTTCATCTGGGTAGCTAGGTAGATGGTAAGTAGGCACAAGAGTGCTAGCTTCGGCACCTAGATCACCAGCACTACCTCCGTATATAAAATCAAATCGCTCGCTTTTGAAAGAATGGGGGTGGGGAAGGAGGTGGATAACGTTAGGCACGTGTAACAAGGTAAGGACGAGAAGAAATCTTCGGTGAAATCTGCTTGTCAAAAAGTCAAAACGTGGGTGCAGGCCGTTATCATCTGATCATATACGGTATGTATCAGATTTTTGATATGGAAGGAAAATGGTTACTGTATACTCATAATATAATTACGAATAGTTGAGCATTATTCTAAATCGTGAAGTTTTTAAATAATTTGATTTGCTAACAAAAAACCTTGAAGTACCAGTATCAAAATTCTAAAGTTCTAGATTATTTATTAGATCCAGATTTTCGGGTTAGCTAATCTAAGCGTGCCGCTGCTTCTACCCTTGTAAAAAAAACCTGCACTCAGAAATCTACAATTCCTTGACAACGCTAACAACAATATCTGATCTCACATTCTCTGCGCGTTATTCTCATAATAGCAAATATGCCTCACAAACATACTAGGAAAGAAGCTGACAAGTCAACGTATGATATGATTTATTCTATATTTGCGGTAACTAACATTATTGACATTTATGCTAACACCTTCCTAGTATTGACCTTCCTCCCACAACTATCGCAAAACCTCTAGCCGTCTCGAAATCTTCCAATTCCAATGGCATATTCACCACCGATTTAAATCCCAAACGTTCGAATAAGAAAAGAAAGAGAAATGAAGACTCCAAAGATGACACTCCCAAGGCTTTTGCGCGAATAATGGCATTCAAACAGGGCCAGAAGTTACCCAAAGGTTTAGATGATGGTGTAAAAAAGCCGAAGGCAAAGAAAGCAAAGAATAACGACAAGAAAGATACAGAGAAAGATAATGTAATCGAAAAGGTGCCAACTGTAGAAATGCCCAAGATCAAACCGGGAGAAAAGATGTCGGAGTTCTCGGCAAGAGTTGATGCGATGTTACCTGTTGGAGGTTTGATCAACAAGGGCGCAAAGGGTGGAAAGGATCCATTGGGTCTTAAAGTTGGACGAACTAAGACAGAAAAGAGAATGCATAGAATGTATGATGAATGGAGGGAGGAAGAGAAGAAGATACAGGAAAAGAGACAGGAGGCTGCAGAGTTGGCAGAGGAAGATGATATGGAGATGGATGCCAATGGACAGATGCAGTGGAAGAGTGATATCAATGCTACAGATTCGAAAGGCGGCAAGAACAAGAAGAAAAAGAAGAAGGTGGTGGGAGAAATTGATGATGGAAACGATGATCCTTGGGCACAAGTTGTGAAGAATAGAGGGGAAACGAAGGCTGGTTTACATGATGTGGTACTGGCTCCACCGACATTTACAAAAGTTCCCAAGGCCAAATTCAAGGAACTTAGAGGTGCAAAAGTTGAAGTTGGTGATGTACCCAAAGCTAGTGGAAGTTTGAGGAGGAGAGAAGAGCTGGGAGAAGTCAGGAAAACCATCGTTGAGTCATATAGACAAATGATGAAGGATAATAGGAGCAAGAAAGAATGATAAGAATATTACAATCTCACAAACAAAATCAAAAATTATTTATTCACCAGATTTACATCTCTAAAAACTTTTCTTGTTTTCTTCAGCCTTGTCATATTACCCCTGGTGTTCAGCCACTTAAGTGATCTTAGCCACTCGATACTAACCAATTAGGGTATCAATCATCAGCCACAACCCCGCATTACCCGCTAAAACTCAGCAGCCTTTCAAAGGTAAAGAAAAAAAAAAGTTAAGGAAAGCTCAAGTTCAATTATGGCCGCAAAATAATCACATTCTAACAACTCTTCAACCTTTGCAACTCAATATCTCATAATTTCATGATTCCATCTTCAATTGATTCAAAACTATCCGATAATGATATTGGATAAGTTTTCGCAATGCAGAAATCAAAGGAACAAATGATTGCTTGGGTTGTACAGCTCGTGAGAAGCTATGGAGAAGAAGGTGAGTCAAATTTTTATTTTTATTTTAAATGAAGATTGATATGCTCCTTCAGTATGTTTATGTCATTTTCTGTCGAATAATTGATGTATATTTCGTTGTTTGATATACTCTATCCTCAACTACGATCAAGATGAAGAGTATGAAGCTCAAAAATGTCGCGATGGTGCAGTGGTCAAGATCGCCTTTGCGGGGCAACATTTCAATACTTTTTTTTGGTTTAGGAAGCGAACCTAGATCATCACGTGCGATGCACCAATCAAATTGCCAATAATCTTGGAGGTTTAAGAAGGTTGGAACCGTCGCTGATATCATTATTCCAGGAGTTTCTATTCATGATTTATTCCAGAAATTCAGTACACAATTCAGAGATGAAGCTGCAACTAATGAACAAGTCAAAAATGATGTCTGGCAGGCTTTCATGGCCAGAGAAGATGCGGTTCTGGCATCTCCGGCTGAGGCGGTTATCCTCAAAAGTCTGGAGCTTGGGGATACGATGGCTATGGGGTATGGAGTGAGAAAAGTATCGATCAAAAAAACGAGTGCTGCTCCTATTCCAGGACCCACCTTTTCAGCATCAGGAAATGGGACTAGAGACAATCAACCCAAACAGCCAGAGACTTCAACTGCTCCTACTGGAACTGTCAATAGGGACAAAGCTTTTACACGGCCAGAGACTAAAGAGCAACAACGTCACAGTCCCATACGCACAAACACTATTCCTCGGCCAGAGGTTAACAGTCTTCAATCTTCGGGATCACAAGTTTCAGGCACCGACAAGCCATCCATAGTTGTAGAAACCTTGGGTAAGAGCCACAGTAGACCATCGAATCAAGTACCACCTTCTTCTCTATCCTCCAGTCGTCTCTCTCCGCTCAAATTGAGTGCCGCACCAGCACCAGGGCCACCAAGCACCATTTCCGCTATATCTGGAAGAGAACCAGAAAACTCAAATTCGCCTAGAAATTTTCATGGCGATTTAAGTAAAGATTCTACAATCGGTATCTCACAAGAACCGGTTCTAAGTCAAAATAGAGCTGGACTTGGCGGGGACCGCCCCAGCACAAGCACAATCGGCGCTATGGCAGTACCAGATTTATCGATGCGGGCCGAAAATCAGCAGCCATCGCAACCTAATAACAACATTCGTCGCCGAGGCAAAGCCTGGGTCAAGGAGCCGGACCCTCTTGATATTATCGGAGTAGAGCCTAAGAAACGACGTGGTCGTCCTAAACTTCCGAAAGTTGAGGTTGCACCCGCGATTAGTGAAGCCCCAACCGACGAATTACCAAATCCCACCCCAAAGAAGCGAGGTCGCCCGAAAGGACCCACTAAGCACAAAACACCCCCTCCGGATCTGTTGCCTGAAGAGCCACCAGAGATCATAGAGACTGCTTTTACCGGACTACGATCATCCCGCAGACAACCTAAGCCACGACAACTTTTCATGCCTGCCCAGGAATCAACGACTGAACCTCAAACACTGTCAGAAATACCATCTCGATCAACTCGTACAGCATTTTTTACATCATACGAGGATATGCAAAGAGAAGAAGATGATAAGAAGCGCAAAGCTGGTATCCCTGGTGTTTACATAAACCCCCTCGATGCTACCGAAGGACGACTGGGACGACAGAGAAAATCGATGACCGTCTTATTTAAATCCAGCAAGCTCCAGGATCCCGAGTGGCTTGAGAACCAGAAAGGCACCTGGATCGAAGTTCTGGATGAGAGAAGGAAAGCTGCACATGCAGCGGTCGAAGCGGAAGCAGCCAAAATTGCAGCAGAAGCGAGGCCTACAAAGAGGAGAAAAAATGTACCTACTGACGATGTATTGAAGAACCAAAGTTCTCCTCACCCTAAGAACGTCGAAGAATCACAAAATGGACCGGATGCTTCAAGGTCTGTTACTCCTGATGGGAACAACACTTCCGAAATCGAAAGTCATGATAGTGGATCTTCTGAGCAGACTGCGATCCAGTCTACGGCCAAGGCCGAAGTGCATGCACCTCCTACTAATAGCTTTAGCTCAACTTCTTTACAAAGTCCTTCTACTATGGCTACAGAGGTGCAATTCGCGCGACCAGTCGTCCAAGCTTTACCCCCAATCGCCAATCTGATCGCCCCTACTACAATTACAAACCAGTATCCACGATCTCCCCAGATACAACGTGCCCAAGGAAACCGTTCAGATTGGCATACGTATTATCCGCAGCAAAGTCAAAATCAATACTCCCAGCCTGAGTCGTATCCGGCGAAGCTGCAACATCAGCCAATATCACAACATATGTCGCATCCACCCCAAGCTCGCGGTGATCCTTACCACTCACCATACCACAAAAGTGCTGTTGATCTGCGCCTGGTCACTGACTATCAGTCCCCTTACAATACCCAAAGACAAAGTCTCGTTAACCCACTTCACCCAATTTCCAGAAGTTCAGCCCATGATTCTAATAGTGCAAACTCACCTCACTATAATCGATCAAATAGTCAACCACAATCTCCCTGGCCAGCAGGTTTCCTTCCACCAGATAATTTGCGAGAGCCTAAATCGCAACCCCAGTCTCCTTGGCCTGCAGGATTTCTGCCACCTAATGCCCCTCTTCCAAGCCCGAACTCAATCACACCAATCCGAGAGTCTTCTTTTCCTATGCATAATTTAGCTACAGGCTTTGATGTTTCTTCTGGTTCCCGTTCAAACTCACTCAACTTTTCTCGCCAACCGAGCGAACCAAGGCAATCAAGTTCGATTTCCTGGCATCAGCAAGTCGGAATTGTACAGCCTCAAAACTCACCATTGGTCATGCCTTCTAACGTCATTCCTCGATTATCTACAAGCCAAAGTTTGGGCCATGCACAAGTTCAACAAGGAAGCTCTGGAGCACACTTCTCACCTCTTAACTATCCATCTTATGAGTCTCGTTCGGCAGTAGGACCTGCATCGGAATCATCACACTACGATCAGGCGCGTATTTCTCGGCCCGGGCGTCCAGAAGAAAACCGGTTTACTTCAACTTTCCGAGATCCTGATACCACCACGGGCTTTACGCAACCAGGACTTCCGGTTGATAATACACCAGCCTTACTTAATACACATACACATGAGGACGTGGGCTTGGTCAACCAGACGAGTTCCGGGCCCGTATCTTCTGAGGCTGCTGGCAATACAAAGAAACGCAAGAGATCCGTTCCAAGTGTCAAAGACTTATCTAGTCCTGCTCTGGTATCTACAATGTCTGCTAGCGCCAAACAGCTACCCGAATCTGAAGCAAGTCAAGCAAATTTGTCAAAGATAGATCCAATAGATGAAGAAGGTTTTAAAAAGGCCGGCACTATTGATCTTGGAGACATATTTGCTCGCATGCCTGCTGTCTACAACCATATGCTCGGCAACCTTATCCTTTCCGCTGATAAGACTAAATTAGAGTTCAGACCTGTTGTTGAAAACACAGATACTACTGTCTGGACAACGCAAATTTCGAGATTGGCAGAGAATCCCATCGTCTCGATGCCTGGATCGAATCCTATGGAGCTGCGACTTAAAACAAAATCTGATGACGAATCTGTTGTCTTGCATCGATTCTTGATATCAAGTTCAAAAGCAGCGCATCAAACAGCCGGTGATATGAGAGGTAAGCTAGTCAACGCTAGGATCTTCGTCCAAATGTCGAACGTTCAAAATCAAGTTGTCGCTTCAGAAGATGCAGCATACATTGCTGCTAGACCACATAAATGCGAAAAGTGTGGGGCCAGATTCAAAAACAGAGAAGGCATCAAATATCATCACACGAAAGCACAAACAACTTGCAATCCAGACTTTAAACCTGAAGATGTAAAACCTCGGCCTGTCAGAACTCCAAAGGCGAAGAAGTCGAGAGCATCGAAGAGTACACGGCCGAAAAGGTCTCGCTCTGATGAGAACGGTGAAGATGGTTCTACAAGTGATGGTGACTCCGATGATTCTGTTATCGAATGGGCCGAGCAAGTTGCTGGATTGAAAGAAGTGACTAGGAAACCACGATCTAAAACTACCACTAAGTCACGACCGGGCAAAGTGTACAAATCTCTCGCAAATGAACGACCTCAGCTAGAAGACCTGATTCAAGAGTTGAGAGGTTCCGAACCACTCCTCAAAGAAATCTCAAATATCCCATCACTGGAACCTCTTCTACCAACATCTGTATCACTAGAAACAAGAGATCAGTGCGCCATGGATATCATCATCGGACTTTTGAAAGCTAATAACCATATGATGCCTGCCGATCGTGGTCTGTGGTTTGCTTTTGTTGCTTGTTGGCTTAAGCTCTACGCCACTTCGGATCTTCTGCCCGAATTCAAACTTTGCGCAAAGGCTGTTGATTCCTTGATTGAACGCGGATTGGTACAAAAGGTACCGTTTGATTTCGTTGACGGAAAGAGCCGCAATGTTCCACGAAGTATGCTCTTTGAACAAGGTGCAGATCTCCCCGAAGCGGATGTAGCTGCATTGAAGGAATTCATTCAGGCAAAACACCCTAGTTTTTATGTACCTCAGACATTTACTCCTCCAGATACTATTTTGAAACGATTAGAAGCTATTGGAAAGCCATCTTTTTCTATGCGAGGATCCTTTACGAATGATATTGAGGGTTCTGGCGAAGAAGGGAACCAAGATTCTTCAGACGATGAATTCTTTCCAGTCGGAGGTGGAGATACAATGGGCCAGGATCCAATTAGGCTTTTACTCGATTCTGAAGATGATGCCAGCGATGATTCATCATACATGGAGTCAGGTCTTTACAAAACACAATTCGAATCATCGTCATCCCAAAAACTGTCGACGCCAGGTACTCAAACTACGTCACCTTCTAAACGCATTCGAAAAACTGTCAGAACGTCTCGCGAAGAACGGGCCCAACAGAATCAGATAATTTCGCAAAGTTCTACCTGGAACACACAGTCGCTAATGTCTCAAAATCCCGTTACTGGTGCTTGGGACTCGCCATCAAAGCCTAAAAGAACGATTGGGAAGAGAGATCGATTGCCAGAACCCATCACATACATGCAGGATTCAACGGGAACCTGGCGTATCAGACCCTTTGGACATGGCGTTAACCCAATATTTACAAGGCCCAATAAAAGAACAGTAGGAAACCCCAACCTGAAATACTATCTTCAATCGATAGAACAAGGTCACCGTCCCGTTATACACCCTAACAAACCGGTCATGCTTCCATCTCTACCATCCAAATTTCTACTAGAGAAAAATGCCAAGAAAGCTCTAGAATCAGGCAAAGCCAATGCGCCTCCACAAGAAATGTCTAAGCGCGCCTATAGATATCATACCAGACAACAAAGAGATCATACTATTTCAAGATGGACCGGCCTACCAAAGCGTGCTTATAGATCATTGACGCCTGATCCCATGGAGAACATTTTCGCAAATCCTGATGGACTTAATGAACTAGATATATTGAACCACTATGAACCAAGACCACTTGAACCGGAGACTGGTCGCAAAACGAATCCAGGCTTGGATAGCTTGCCACCGAGCACAGCTACCCCAGGTCTTCCTCACTTTTTCTACAATGAATCTGCTGGGCTTTGGAATGCTCTACACCCTTTTGTGCCTGCGACTCGTGCCAAAACTGCAAGAATCCGATGGTCGGAAGATACAGCGTTCACCTTGGAGACTCTGCCATACGAAGAACTAATTGAAGATGATGAAATACCGCCGTCTTCAACTACTCAACCCAGACACAAGAAACAGAAACGGGTCGATGTTGGCATTCGGAAAGGGGTGAAGAATAAGTGGGTATTCGCTCGTCAACACACAGCCACACCAGATGATCTCGCAGGAACTCATCGAGACGTGAAGCTCGCAGCTGAGCAGCTCGGGATCCAGATGACAAATTATGATACTAATATACGCAAAAAGCGGCAGAGGGGTAAGGAGGCAGGTCTTCCCCCCAGTGAAGAAGCCCGGCTTACTATGGGAATCGTCATTGTTCGTGCACTCCTTGGAGGTTTAGAATTTGTCATTGACTGGGTCGTGGTTGGTTCCTTATTTCCAGATGTCTCGGTCAATTTTCTTCGGAAATTCTGGATAAACGTATTCAGCAAGAAGAAAGCTTTGGTCGAAAAATTGACGAAAGATTTTCAAGAGGCATTCATACCTGCCTATAGAAAGGGACAAGTTCCATCACTTGACTACGATCACGTTATCGATTACGATTGGAAGACCTTGCTCGATTGGGCTTTGAACAAGATTAACAGCGATTTTGCTCAAAACAAAGCATTTGATCTCCCCGGTTCTATGGAAGATCTGAAATACCAGTATGAACTTACACCCGAAGCCTCGAATCACTTCTGGTCAGAACAATATTTCTACCCTCTCGCCGCCGTTTACCAACGCATGAATCTTATCAACTCAGTACCCTTCACTTATCCAGTGGAGGAGGCAGCAACGTCATATCACATTGACAATCATACCATCGCGCGATCTTGGTGTAGAGCAACTGCCGTAACACCAGATACACAATGGAATAGTAAAGCCGCGAATAAGCTACTCAGCCGTCTCCCCAGCAATACTATAATTAAGGCTCGCGAGTCCCTCCTCGCCGATAAGGTTATCAGTAAAAACAAGCGTCTTAGAACCAGTGGTCGCGTCTACAATCTTCCCGAGGTTTTTAATGTAGCTTTCAGTCGCGCGGGTAAAATCATCAACGAAAAACAATTCCGCGAAGCGTACATCTTCAAATGTGATCTCGACCGACGTATTCGCGAGGGTGGAAGTGGTGTGCAGATCTCATGGGGTGTTGATGAAGGAAGTGTATTGGCGATTACAAATCTTCAAGCGCAAGGTCGCATCCGCATCCAGAAATACAACGTCCCGGCCAATAAGTTTGGACTTACAGAAAGAGGATACGAAACGCGGTCAATAGATAAGGCGAAATATAGATTTCAGATGGAGGTACAACCTACTGAAACTTATCTCTTCAATGAACAAATCCTGGATGGTCTAGGGGATATACGGGATCCTCCGGGTGTGGGCGAGAAGGGTGAGATTCCTGTGTGGAGAAGTATTACAGGCGAGACTATCGAGCAGATGTGGAAGAAGGTGTTGGTTGGAGTGGCGGGTGCGATGGCTTTGAGGAGTGGGATTGATGCGGAAGGGTTAGAGAGGATTTTTAGACCGGGGATGGAGGTTTGGGAGTTGGATTTGTTGGTTAAGTGGGGGGTGGGGAGAGGGGTTTGGAAATCGTGTGATGTGGATGGGTT
>JWJB01001713.1:0-11158 GCA_000812895.1 Rutstroemia sydowiana | reverse complement strand
GATGGGATGGGATGGAATAGGATGTAATTTTCGATATATGGGATACGTAAAGTAATATAGTATAAAATGCATAATACACCACCAATGGGTTACTGTAAGATTCGAGACTTATAACAAATCAAAGAATAGCTAGCTCATTTTGTTTTTTGAAAGAATACATAGATATCAATTAAGATTTATATTTTTTAGATTATCGATATTTCAATACATAAGTAAGTAAGTAAGTAATTAAATATATCACTAAAGTAGTAGATATCTAAGTGAACCCCTCCTAATACTCTCTCTAACCTACTGGTGTACCCTATCCTGGAATAATATAACGCCTCGCTAATAATCAATAATCCCTCATTCATTTATTTATTCATCATCATATCAAGAAACCCAAGCAAAAGCCCCATCACATCACATCACACACCCACCTAAGATTTATCCAAATCCGCCTTTCTAAACCCCTCCAACACCCTCTGTCCCACACCCTTCTTCTGCACCGATTTCGGATACGTTGGTACCGGTGCTATCGTGGACTCCTCATTCACCGACTGCATAACCCCCGTACTCCTTCTACTATCCTTCTTCCCCTTCTCCCCAATCGTAGAACCAGAAATAGAATTCGAATTCGACCTCGAAGCTACATCCACATTCGAATTCGAATTCGCGCCTCTTTCCCCCTGCGGCAAACTAGGTTGTCTATGATCCTCCTTTCCCTTCCCCAACAATTTTTTCGGCAACGTCGGTACACTTTTCCAAGATTTCTTAATCTCTTCGTTTTCCCTCGCTTCTTTCTCTTCTTCTTTTCTTTTCCAAACCTCTAGATTTGGATCGGAAACTCCTTGTTCCTCTGCTTGTTTCAATCTCCGAGCGTTGATTTCATCAATTGCTTCTTGTGTTAATTCCTGCTTCATCATTCGTTCGATCACTTCGTGTTTGCGTGTTCGTTTATCCCCCATGGATATTAATACTCCGCCCATAATATTACATGTTATACTACAACATAGTATAACAGTCGTAAGTGCAAACGGTCTCGTTTTATACGGTATCCCCCATGTACAAGCCCCGAGTGAGATTTGTAAACAAGAATGCAGATCCAGTAAAATCACAACGGCGAAAAGTAATTTGAGTGGAAAAGCATAATGGGTTTCTGTCTCGTGAGGCTTGTAAAATGTATGTGATTTACTGAATTTTCGTTCGTGATATTCGAGTTTGAATTGTTGTTCTGGTGTTAAGACCGTGTAATCGTGATTCTCTTCGGGCAAAGAAAGTTTATTCCGTGCTAACATACCATCTGCATATCGCTTCGGTATCATAGGAGCAATATGACGTGCCAAACCGCGAGGCATTTTTCTCGCTACTAGACTTTCGAGATCGACTGTTGGGGGAGGGGCCATATCTTCTTTGCGTTGATCGGGTAGATCATTATGGTCCCAGAGTTCGGGGAGTCCTTCTTTCGCGCGGATTTTCCACGTTTTGCGATGGTAGTGGAAAATGTAGGCCATGTGGTAGGTGTCGACTAGACGGAAGGGAGCGAGGCCATCGCCGATTATGGCGAAGAGGGCGACGAGGACGTTGTCCACTACGTTGACTATGTAGGCTTTTTGGGAGCCGAGAGATATCCAGCCGATGAGGAAGAGGACCCAGGCGGCGCCGAAGAGAGTTATTGTCGTGGCGTAGATGGTGATGAATAGACCGAGTGCTGTGTTAATATCAGTCAAGGACGTTCTAGGATTGATGAGATATATGCCACTTACGTCTGCGAACATACTGTCTAAATCCCTTCAAAGATCTTCGAAACTTAGCCCGTTTAGAATGAAGTTGATGTCTAACCGCATCATCTAACTCTTGCGCATCCTGTCTTGTCCAACCCTCCAATCTTTCCCCATCAGGTAAAACAGCATATTCTAACTTTGGTTGAAAGACACCCTTATCAATCTCCTTCTCCGGACTTCGAATTTGTTTCAACTTCGCTTCTAACTTCGCTTTCAATTTATCAATTGTGCGCACTTGGCCAGGACTTTCTGATATCCGGTATGTTGGTTGACGATTGACGATCTTGCCGAGAGAAGGGACGAAGAGGGAATTTTGTACATTGGTGAGGGTGGAGAGAGTAGATACTTCGGGGTCTGGAAAAATGTTAGACGGATTGATTTTGAATTGTTAGATGTATTGTACATGCCCATGACATCTAACCAATCCACCGTATCAGGATCATATTCATGTTCATACGATTCATTCTCAGTAGAAAATTCATCGCGACTGAACCATGATCGGAAACGATTGGTGATTGAATTTCCATTTGAAGGAAGAGGTTGATTTGCAGCAGCAGATTGTTGGGAAAGACCAGCGCGACTTTGACTAGAAGATCCTCCTGTTGGAATATGTCGCGATCCTCCTGCTGATGAAGAATCACGATAGATTCGAATGGTAGGTCGTTGATGGGTTGTAAGAACTGATTTGACTTTTCTACCAACTGCTACCACTGGGTTTTCCGTCGTCTGCGACGAGGATGGAGTTTCTGATGTGCTCAATTGAGCCATATTTGTGATTTGTTTATTCGCGTAGGATGGTATTGTTAATTCGCATGGAGGGAATTAAACCATAAGAAAAGAGAATGCGATTGGGAATTTGAACAAATAGACAGGGTAGTAAGAAGAATAAATGGAGAAGAAAAAAGATAGGTAAATGATCTTCCTCGATATGATTGATATATATTGAATATCTTCTGTATCAACGAGGATGTTTATTTACCTGTACTCACGAATTTTATCAATCCAGTTTTAATATTTACCAAAATCCATATTTCTTGTACAACGTATCTTGTTGGACCCTTTCCCTGGTTTAAATTCAACTATGTCATCATACAGGATTAATCTTTGCAGTGGATATTGATGTATGGCGGCGGTTACAATCCTTTGGCCCTCTATCCTACGTAGATCTTGCCAACGTTGCCAACTTTTTCCTCTAAACCTTGAAAATAATAAGATGAAACTTATTTTGATTGGATGAAATATTGCTGTCAGGTACGCGAGTTTAAAAAAGCAGGTTTCTGGAATTCAAGCTGATGGGGTTTAAGGTTAAGCTTAGTTGGGTATAGTTGTTGAATGCGCTCGCCTGTGAGAAATTCTTTGGTTACTGATCTGTCTGCACCCTTACTCCTGGCCTGGTAGCTGGAGAAACAAGACAGATATAGGGACAAGAGCTTCTTATATTAAATGCGCGTCCAATTATCATTCTAGAACTTTGACAGTTGTACTGATCCTCATTTTATACTTTCCAAATTCCAACCCTCACAAATTATGGACCCCCCCCACAGAGGAACAAGTGATTCTAGAACCTCTCCACTCACCGCACCGTGCCACAAAGAATTGTAGGGTAAGTGAGATAGGCCGTCTACTCTCCCTATGAAGAATTGTTAATTCTATTCAGTGGGAAGTACCAAGAAATCAATCGATTTATAGGCTTCGCATGACCAAATCCCTTGTTTTTGGCCTGTGCAAAGCCTGGTTTCTACAGTTGATCAGTCCTTGAATAATTACTCGCCATGTAATACAAATTTACACTGCTTACTCCCTATTTGATAGCAATCATTCATAGGGGGAATTAGCTTACTGGTAAATTATAAGCAGTACGTGGAAGTATACCGGTAGCTATTTTGCTTTATCCTTGGATTTGCTATAAATCTATACTTGCGGGCCACGACTAATCTCATCAATTCTACAAATCAAATATGTAAGGGATCACGTTCTTCATAGCCTAATATCATCGTGATATTACTCATATTTACAATCTATCATCATGTACTAAAACATTTTTGCAGAGTCTACAAGGTAGAAATAAATAATCCGGGTATGAAAGAAAAAAACGCAAGAAAACGTACGCTGAGCTCACCGAGGTACCAAAAATCAAAACGCATTCTATCCAGTCTTCCATTTACAGACGTCAGCCAAACCATTCAAATCAAACTCCCCACCGCAAATCAACCCACATTTGTAACCCTCACTCAACATCAACCTTTCCAGTCCCCAATTCCACCCCCAATCCAACACACTCACTCACTCATTCCCCCTCCTAACCTTCTTCACCCTCCTCCCCTCCCTCAAACTATCCACTTCAGCCGATAATTCCCTCTCTCTCTCCCTCCTCTCTCTCTCCCTCTTCCTCTTTCCTTTCCCATCTCCCTTCCCCCATCTCTTCCAAACCTCCTCATCATCTATTTCCCACTCCTCTCTTTCCTTCTCCCCCTCCTTTCCCACCTTCTCCCTCTCCATCTCTTTCTCAAACACCGTCTCCAAATCAGGAGCTAAATGAGGAGAAGCAATACCCCGTTCTTGTCCCTCAATACTAGCTCTAGCCTCCACTTCCGACTCCAATTGTTCTTTCAACACCCTCGCTAACCATTGTTCTTTTTTCTGTTTCTTTCTTTCTTTTTTACTTAGTTTTTTTGGTTGACTTGCTTCACCTGCATTACCTCCAATCTTATTTACTATCGCGGCCGCCTTTGGTTTTGTAGTAGGTCGAGTAGGTGTATCAGAAGTAAGATCAATCATTTGCTTAGAACCTACCGGTTGAGAATTTTGCGACGAACTATTCCCATTCCTATTCGTCGCGGATTTCTGAACACTGCCAGAAGGTAAGCCCGACTCGGGAGTTGCGCTCATTGTATTTGGCATAGAAGGAATAATAGAAGCAGAAGGTGTGCCAGTAGGTTTACGAATTAATTTCTGTGGAGGTAATATCGTTGATTTCCTTGCGATATTTCTCGGTGGTGGTAATATTGCTGGCTTTGGTTTGGGTTTTGTGTTACTAGGTCCTGGATGCGAAGATGATGATGCTACTGCTTTGATGGTTGTAGGTGCTAGAGTTGCTGAAGATGGTACTGCGGTTGCCGATTGCAATTGATTGATTGGTGTATCGGGTGTAATGGATTTGCTTGCAGGTTGTTTTCCCTTCGTAACTGATGATGCGATGGTCTTGAGAGGTGCAATGACTTGTTTTTTTAGTAAGGAATCCAAGTCTTCGTATGGGATTACGACTTGTGCATTTGTGGATCTTTGTTTGAGTGGGGTGTTGCCATCCGATGAGGATGTATCGGTCGAGCGTTGGGGATGAAGACCACGATTTGAATGGTTCGAGCGATTTAAAGGAGATACTTTGCGGGATGGTGTAGGTGTAGCATTGTAGAGTTCTTCTTCTGTGTTATCAGCTACCGATTCTGATTCGGCTTGAAAGTCACCATCATCATCATCGTCGTCATCTGACGTATCACCATACGAGGCACGAATTTTCATCATCTTGGAAGTGCTTGATGGCTGTGGATCCGAGGCCTTCAATTCCAATGGTTTGTGTCTTTGTCCGACATTACTGGAAGATGATATCGCGCGCTCAATTGAATTTTCTGGTTGCTCACCAGGAACATCAGACGAGAGAGTTTTGGATCTTCGGTTCTGAGATTGGTTAATAAGAAACATGTATGAAAATTAAGAAAGAACTTACTTGAAGACGGATCTCGGTCAAGATAGTAACTATTCCTTCTTCAATTCGTTTCAACGCGCTTAAGATTGAATCGGTATTAGTGTTGGGATCGGTATTCGTATTTGTGCTACCCTCGATCACCATTTCCTCGTCCGCATCTTCATCTTCATGCGCATCCACATCTTCATCTTCATCAGCATCCGCATCCACATCCACATCCTCATCCTCATCAGCATCCGCATCCACATCCACAGAAGATTCAACCGATTCAACCGTAGGCAAAACATCCTGATCCTCCTCTTCCTCCTCATCCACATCCTCATCCACATCATCTCCACTCTCCCCATCCAAAGAATCATATCTCCCCAACCCCCCAAGATAATTCTCCACCTCCATCCTATACTTCTGCACCTGCCTTTCCAACTCTTTCCTCATTCCCTCACCATCCCCATCACCATCACCATCTTTCCCCAACCCATCCAAGTCATCCCTCATCCCCATCAACTTATTAACCGTCCCAATAAATATACTCGGTACTTCCTCACAAGCTCTCTGTTTCCTTACACATTCCCTACATTTTGTTCCCCGCTCTGGAAAACGACATGTATTATTCTTCCGATGATGAGTACCAAATGCTTTTGAACACCGAAGACAAATCCGTCTCGAGAGTGTTATATTTGCGCGTCTGGTGCGGCCGGCGATGGTGGGTTCGGTCATTTTGTTGAGTAAATGTCAGTGGTTCGTTCAGAAAAAGAGAACAAAGAAAGAAAGTGAAAGATGGACGTTTTTTTTTTGGAGAAAACCACAAGTAAATACCAAATAAATCAAAACATGTAAAGCAAAGCAAATGTGAAAGGAAAAGAAAAAGGAAAGGAAAGTAATTTCCCGATAAATTCATTTGAAATATAGGTTACTAATATCTATCACTTTCTTTTGAAAGTTTGTCATTTTTCTCTCCTTGCTTCTTTTACAGTACGCAACTTGGAAGCCTGCATTACAGCGGCAGGTAGGCAGGCATAATTATTCCGCCCTCCGTAAACTACCTGTAAAATCCCAAATTACGCTAAGGAAAAAGGAAAATATACTGTGTTGAATCCTTGTACAGAAGGTGGTTTGATATATTGTTGGTGCTGAAAATTTGGCGGCTGGACGGCCAGGGGAGTGGGAGTTGATGCGCTCGTGGGATGATTTCCCAGCTTAATGATTCTGGTAATTTAATTTTCTATTTTACAATAGAGAATTTTATGAAGAAATGGTAATTATACTGTACTAGACTAGGGATACGTATACATTTTTCAAACAGTTAGGTCCTGTATATTATTACCTGTAGCAATTAAACCCATTCAAAAAGCTATCACATTGTCATTTTCATTTCTAACTTTCCTTTGTTTGTTTTTCTCCCTGCATGAGCCCAGGGGTGGGTGGTACTGTAGCATCCACTATAATTGGTGTACAGTAAAATATCGGTATACTGAATGCTGCCTGGGAAAAGGAATATTAATAGGGGGTTCGGTACCAAATTATGCCGATTTAAGTGCCATGGCCCGCAAGTTGACAAACGGATAAGCAACATATGAAATCCAACAAGCCTTTTTGTTGGGCTTACTGTAGGCTTGTACTTTCTTTTGTGCAATTGCAAATTTGCAATTGGTGTCTCCAATCATAAAGTTTTACTTCCCTGTCTACTAAAATTTAGTGGTGTTTATAGGCTTCTCGAGCTGGGTTAGTACTGTATTGTAAGTGCGAAGGGATTGAGAACACACACTCTTAAGCTGATGAATGAAGCAAGGGGATTGGTTTGTTGGTCTTCACACTAGGTACTATAACCTATCGATTAGTGGATATAGCACACCTATACCTAGGCACTCACAGGGTATTAGCGTGTAAATTTGTTGTTCGCAGCTTCGCTGGAGTTACACAAAGGAAGTGCATCTAACCAACTAGTCTCTATAGTGCGTGTGCCCCCCACATGTTCCCTTCCAAGTTCAAACACAGCAAGCCAGGCCTCTTTGATTAAGTATGCACTGTGCCGCAGTGAGTGAAGTGCCAAGGGTAAGGGATTAGAGTTTTGTACAGACCTAGGCATTGAATTTTTTGTGATAGATGTTCTGAATATAGAATGGTATGTATTCCGTAGGCACCAATAACATAAGTTACACCCTTCTATAAATCTTGAATAGAAGCTAGTTCTAGTTGTAATTGGCCACGAATACTCTGAAGTTTAGAATAGAGATGTACTGTGCTGTAGAATTAGCGCTTGAATCCCCAAAACAGATGAATTATAGTGTGTTGCTTCGCATTATAGCACCACACTGTAAGCACTAGAATTATTTGCACAGCTTTAATTCACAGTATATATAACACTGTAGCACAAACTCTCTCTCACTAAAACAATCTTCTACACCCTGAATTCACATTCATTTTATAAGAAAGTAATGTAGCAGACGAATATTTCTTATTATTTCAAACAAACATTATCCATCTGCAACTTTAACAGTACAATAAAATACAGGAAAAGAATAAAATATCAAAATTAAAAATCAAAATTGAAATCAAATCCTCCACTAATTAAACATTCATCCCCTATCGCACACGCATATCGCATACAATAACATCGACAACCAATGTCCGTTACTTCCATCACCTCCTTTCCCCAAGTCCCTAATAGGCTCTAATTACCACACCATTACAACCCAGCCGATACCTCAATGATGTAATAGGCTCCATAATGAGCCCACACACCAATCCATACCCATCCCATCCAATCCATACTCCGTCTCTCCTCCTTCACTCTTCCCCGAATCCATTCTCCACCTAAGCAGAGCTAGTGCTTGATGCACAAGCAGTGCAAATTCCACTAACACTAGACAAAACGCTCTGCGCAGTAGCAATTCCACAAGCGCTAATAACACAGCTTGCAGCTGCGCTCTTGATGGAGCTGAATGTTGCGGATTGACATTCACAGGAGTAATCGCCGTCGGCGCAACCGGCTGCTGAGGCGGCGGAGGAGATGCAGGAGGACTGGTTGGTGTTAGAAGGGGGAAAGAGGATGGGGGATGGGTGGTAAAAGGTGAAAGGAGGGGGGAAGATGCAGAGTATAGGATGATGAGAGGGGAGATGTGAGAAAACGGAGAGGGTATGGGATGGGGGGAAATGGAGAGGTGGAGGGGATGAGATGAGAAAGGGAAGTTATGGAGGAAATGGGAAGGGAAGTTGTGATGAGATTGTGTTATAGGGCAGAGTGAGAAAGGATTGGATTTGAAATGAAACGTGATTGGGAAGGGAATGTGAATGTGTGAGAGTGAATGTGTAGAACAGAAAGAAAAAATAAATCAACATACCCCACAAGTAGGAACAGCCTGAACAGCAGAAGTACAAGCCGGAGCTGTAGTAGTTTGTGCAGCAACGGCACTGATGAACATGATGAGAATGGTCTTGGAGAACTGCATTTTGATTTTGTTGTTGTTGTTGTTTAAAAGAATATAAATCTTCTTGAATTGAATGAGATTGAATAGAGAGAAGAGATGAGATATTGTTGATTCTGATTGATGTTTGGATGTTTGAATGTGGATGATGAAAGCAAAGAAGAGGGATATAATCATCTCTTATATACACCCACAAAAGCCTGAACATCCCACATGTCCACAAACCCAATGGTATGGCATTGGGACCGAATCCCATACCTACCATACCATCTCATACAATGCGGGTGCGCAGCACTGCGCACTGAAAAAAAAAACTAAATCTTTCCAAAATGTTTCATCAAGTGGGTTAAAAATACTCGAGAGCCTCAACTCTCAAATCATAACCTAAGATGGAGAAACGAGTCAGTTCTCTTCACTTTATGGTTGGATTCAAAATATCAGATTGATTGCGATTACGATTGCGTATGCAAAGAAACTTCAAACTTTCCCTTTTGCCGCGCGTCTGGATTGTGAGAAAAATGATCTTCTCTCCTTGACTTATTTTTATATCTTACTTCTTTGCACAATTGATTGATTCCCCAGCTGCAAAATTTGATACATTCATAACAAGTACCAGACGAATAGACCATACATTCTAAAAATAAAATAAAAATAAAAATAAGTTCTATTCGTCATCCATCTCAAGACTTACTGGTATGTTTCTCCAATGTCTTTCTCTCACATCTTTGATCTGATCTCTAACACATTCTTTCCTTACTTCGCCGACGTTATCAGACCAATCCAGTATCAAAATACCCGACCATCCCCCAAAACAATCCCATAAACAAGATAACTGAAGTTCTAAACCCCCAAACAATCCCATAAGCAGGATAACTGAAGTTCAAAGCCCTCAAACAAGAATAATGTACCTCACGATCCCCCAAAACAATCCCATAAACAAGAAAATGAAGTTCAAAACTCTCTTACCAAGCAAAATAAAATGTATCACCAGAATATCACCATGGTGTATTTAATAACTAGTATAGTGAATTACCGTATCACCATATAGTAGTGCCGGAAAATTATATATATAGTATACCGATACCGTGTTTCCGTGTGGGATGGGGATGGGATAGCATCAATGCGGGGATCCCGGATTGGACAAAAGTCAGAACGCTGAACAGGCGGGGAATTTTTGGGGCTGAGTAGGTACTTGGTTCTAGAACTAAATATACACTAGACTGATTGTCAAATAACTACCCTAGAAATTGTATCGCTATACAGAATGCATCGTTATGTCGGATACTGTATACGAATTCTCTTACTAGAAATCTTATGGTAAAACCTCACCACATCCTCTTCTCCTGTTCGATGCAGGAAATTATATACTTCAGCGATCAAGGAACTGCACAGCCAAAATCAATAATTTGATAAATGTCAAATATCTTCAAAAATCCCTCTCTCTACGCAGTCATTATACACTCATTCCCCGCCCGAAGTCTCACCCATCCAAAGAAATCCTCTTCCTGGATCAAAAATCCACACCTTCTAGCCTCAACTCACAGTCTCAGCCTGCACTTCATAAAACTCATCAATCATCAACCTCAGAGGTGCAGTGCCGTAAGGTGGGGTATAGTTCTAGAAAGGTGGGTGGGTGAGAACTCAAGCTAATTGATACAGTACTGTACCCGCAAAAGTTTTCATTTATAAACTCTTCTCTATCTCGATTTGAAATGCTTTCTTAATTGTTGGTTAATTGATTGATTGAGTAATTCATGGATAGAAAGCTCGTGATTGATTGATGGGGGAGAGTTGATCTGGCTTCTTGTTATACTGGTATCAGAATGTAATAGGAATTACTGCCCAGAAGTAAGTAAAGATACCAGGCACCTAGGTGGGTATTTATATCCTCCTTTAAAGGGATTGATCAACACCGCTTCTTATCGTCCTTAGAATTGGGGAGTACTGGGGTACAGTGGTACTGGGACTGGGGTACTGGTATTGGGTGTGGGGTGTGGGGTATGAGCGTGGGCTAGTCAGGTATTGGGATTTGATATTGGGTATCTTTTTGATAAAAAATTTGATATTGGGATTGGGCTCCTTCGCTTCAATTTACTCCTCCTCCCCTTGACTTCCTTTCCCTTCCCTTCCATCATCAAAATTCTCGTTGCATTCATATAAATCGAATGATATCATTAAAGCCATTCTTGTTGTTACTCAGTCTGGGTCTGATATATATAATTGCGCTCTCGGTCGTCCTTACTGCCAGTGTTGCCAATGGGCGGGCC
>JWJB01001703.1:0-11158 GCA_000812895.1 Rutstroemia sydowiana | reverse complement strand
AACAAAATCTATTTGGGTACGGATGGAGTCTCGGAAATTGAAGGCACAGGGTATGAGGATCGGAGAAAATGGTGGGTTACTATTCTGGACCCGTTTGATGTTTATGGTGCGTTGAAGGGTAGGAACTTACACAGGGGGTTCTGGGAGCAGGGACATGCACAGAGGCAGATAGAGTTGGTAGAACAGCCGGTGGAAGATATGGGGCAGACTGCTGTTAAGCATTAGTGTATTGTGCCTGTGGGTTGGAAGCTTTTGCTGGGTGAGTTGGTCGGTTATCTAATATACCCCGCATCATGATGTTATAATTAGTTCTTTACAACGATATGTATTCATTCCAATATGTTATGCAACGCCTGAATTGCTGTATCTAATCACATCTCGCATCCCACCCCTCATCCCTCAGCCCTTTAATGCCCTTTGCACAACCATGTACTAGCATCAGATTTCCAACCATGTTTCTCCATCACAAACAACCAACGTCGCCTAAGAACCCGCGCAAGTCGAATTAACCTTCACAGGTCGTATAGAGCCTCTTTCTAACATGATATCATCAATTTTTGATCCCAAAATCTGCCAAATAGCAGCACTTCCTATCAGAAAACTTAGTGAGCAACGCAATGAGATATTCCAAGCCCCATAAGCAAGTCATCAAAAGAGTAGGCTCGCTGTCAGCAGCGCCAAACAGTGATTAGGTGGCGCACGTGATCTTAAAATAAAGTTTCAAACCCTCTAGAAATGTTTTCACCCCTCATTTGAATGTTTTGATGAAATTCACCGCAAGTATTGTTCAAGTCTATATTGAAAAGATTTGAAATCTATTTATAGGATGATTGAATAGGTGATCTATTCAGAGATTTTACTACAGTAAGAACCGTAAGTAAATAAGTTCAAGTACACGAAGGTAAGAGTCGCTGATCATTTACTTATCAAATAGCCTAGCACTGCCACTAAAAACTCCATAAAATCCTTAAAAATGTTTCATGGACTTCAGATGTACCTATAAATCCATTTGCATAGCCTAGAGGCTATGAAATGAGTATAGCGATTAGGAAATCCACTGAGCTGGAAGTTGAAAGAATGACGACTTGTGTAAGGAAACCGCAATTGAGAACTGTTAAGGTAGTGGCGCGTAGGGAACTGTAAACCGATCATGAAGTGGGGGAATCAACCGCCGCCGCAGATCCATGAGGTCATTAGATTTGCTTGAATCCATTAAAGCTTGTGCGAGGGGAAAAACGGGTACGTGGTATCCTGTGAAAAGGCAGAGAATCGACGAAATGTGTGTACGCTGGATTGTGGGTAGTTGAGACAGGTTGGTGGGGCTAGGTTGAGATCTAATATTAGAGTTTGCGCAGTATCTTGAGAATTGCTATGTACCAATTTACTCTAGCCGATGTATATTTGGGGCGCTAACCCGCGGATTGAGCAATCATGGATAGCTTGCGGCATGGCTGGCCTTTTTGGCTACTGATCCTTAAGTAGAGGAAACCACGCCGTCTTGATTGTCGGAAGCAGAGGTCGTAAGTATCATGAAATATGAAATTCCTCCTCGACTTGGATACCAAATGATTCTATGAGATATGGCGACGGTTATGGTGTTCCCGGCTATCAGATCGCGTATATGGCCATTCCCCGGAGCACGTATACTTGGTTGATATGGGAAAGCGACGACCAACAAAATTCTTCTGGCATTAATCATTCATTGTCGTTGTTTCGACCCATGCAGCTTGCAGCTTAATTTTATCACTTCGTAGGATTCTCTTGGGGATTGCTCTCTTGAATTGAGTCTGAAAAGCCGAAAAGTTCCTCGAAGTCCAAACCACATCCACTCTATTTCACGCTTCCACTAGCTGGTGATTCGACTTCGAATCTATAGCGCCTAGAAACAGAAGTGTACCCCGATTCCTATCTGGTAGTTTCGAATGGTTTGGATCTGCCAGTCTCAAGAGGGGAGGCTGTACTTTTCTCTAGTACGACCGTACCAATTCATCGACTAACACCTCGAATGACAAACGATCAGTAAGAGATCGTTGCGTTGTCCTCGGAATCATCGGCAACTTGAGAAGGATTCTTTCTCTTGCTACCCCCAACTAATCATGTGTGGTACAACCGCCGTTGTGTGTATTCAGATGATTGAATTCTAGTATGCGCGATGGTACAGATTCGACAAGCAATATCACATCGATCGGCATTGCACTTCTCAGTTAAGAGCTGACTGAAGTAGAAAAGTTACTTTACTGAATGGCATATGATTCTCTTGCTTCGCATACAGGTATGTCCATATCATCGATCCTCGAGACACGTCCGACGAAATTCGAGAAGTCAAGGAACAGTATACTGAAGACAGTCATTAGTTGTATGCAGTATATGGTCGCAGACGTTATGTTTACGAAAGGTGGGTTTGGAACGTACTAATCTTATGCGCGGAATTTGATTGGGTCGTGTTTCTATTTTGTTGTCATTAAGCTGTGTTCAAGACTGACTAGAACTGTCAAACAAAGAGGTGACGAGAGACACATTGCAGAAGCGGAAGACTTCTGATAACGAGCATCGATTCATTGTGTCTGCGGGACGTCTGGACTGATGGACCTTGATGACTTGGGCCTCGATTCATTGCAAGGCGTTTAGGTGAAGAAGAGCAAGCCTGGTGTCGGCATGGAGATGGAACCCCGGAAGTGCTGCCTTGCGAGTATCCCAACTCCACGCCGCTGAGGATTTCGCTCATAGATCGGAACGCAACGATTGTCGTTAGAGATTCGACAGGGCCCTACATTTTGCAATCGCATGCACGATAAGATTAATCGATGTCGTTGAGCTATCGCAGAAGTCTGCCTTTCCTCAGTAGCCCGAAAACATCCACTGGCAAGGAGTTCGGCTATTCCTCCATCCATTACCACCATAATGATTAGCACTGGCTTATTAAGTTCTACGTTTCACTTTGCAGGATTAACCGGTGCCTGATAAGAGTTTCCACATCCGATGCAATTATTGTATCGAGCATGTGAAAGGATTTACTTTGTCATCAACCATAAGCAATTCTCAGAGATACATACAGTAATACTCCAGGTTTTCGGTAATTGATACCAATTTGGGGAATGTGGTTGTTTGATACCATAACTAAATGAAGCAAGTATCGTCCCAAATCGTCGTTGAGTATTACGAGACGGGATTACCGATTAGCGAATCTTACTGAATCTAGTTGCTTCACTTGCTTACAACAATCTCAGGAAATTAAATTTCACGATGGAAGGATGATGCTGACAATAGAATTTTGCGTTCTCATCACGTTAGAATTGAACGAAATGGATTACGAGAGCAGCACGCTTTGTCAAACCTTTGACCTCTAATGCGATCATTTCCGGTTCTGGAGATTCCATAATGGTGATTTGAAATCTTACAAAAGGAATTGGCGAAACAATCTTGATAGACCGCACTGGGACGGTAAGAGGCTTATATGCCAATGGGACTGCTGTGTCAGGTAGTTATGATAATGATGCAAGGGCAAGGGAGCTAGAGAAACGGTTATGCTCTCATGTAGTGAGGGGTCATCGGCCCAACATTTACGCGATTGCTACGCAGAGAAGATTTTTCTTATTTTTTTTCAAAGCGGTGAGGGTATGGAGCAATATCAGTGGGTATGTCGTCTATATTTTTCCTTCTATTGTGCATATTTCTGCAATATCAAAAATATTATAGCGGGTGTCAAGCAGTACTTGGTGGGTTTATGCCACTCGTTTTGGCGATCCTTTTATGCTCCCCTCTGTATCTTTGCGGGAGATGCAAATAGATCAATCGAATTTAAGGTTCACTGATAATTTCGCGGATGCATCAAGGAAGATCGCGGCCCATCAAAATGCAGGTTGCTTCCGCACGGTCAGATGATTCTAAAATTGCAAGTGGAGGGGCAGGCGATCCATAAACTGGCCTTGAAGTCGTGGGATGCAAGTACAGTACATAACGGACAATTATTGCAGGAGTTAGTTGGGACTAGTGATGCAGTGTGGTATATATAATGGGCCAGAAAGAGTCTCGTACAGAAACATAATCTTATTCGAAAATAGGATGGTGTCATGAAGGTTGAAAAACACACGAAAATGAGGCTCGAGCAGAAATTCCTGCTCAGAAGATCCTTCACAGATATAAAATGAAAATACCATCCGCATTGTAAGTATGCGGATGAAAGGAGTACTCGAAATTATGCAGAATCTTAGGCGCCAACGAGGCGCAAATGAGGCATACTTTTACAGTACACAACTACGGGGAATGGATCTTTCATGAATTTTTGAAGAGAATACGGAGTAAATGACTCCACTATAGAGATATGTAGAGAATAATTTATATGAAATGTTGGTTCCCCACCATAAATATACTATATCAAGATTTTGGCGAGCAGGCTTTTCAAAGGGGCGAATGGCCTGAATGTTGGTTATTTGTTAGCTTTTTAGACAAAAGGAGTGTGATATACAAATGCCAGCCGCCACAAATACCAACATGACCGGCCACCAGCATCGTGTAGATAATTATCATCCGCAGTGTAAAGTAGATTCGAGTTATTTCTGTATTACCATAGTGTAACTAACGCTGAAGGATTTTGACAATCTTCATATTAGAGGAAGTATAAAAAATGGTCCCACGCGCCAAAACAGAAAATTCTAACGCAAACTCCACAAATCCTACAATACAGTAAGGGTAAGCTTCCCAATACTCTCGAAGTCGTACAATCAGCAGCTCCAGTACCTTTTTTTAACTCTCAATAAAAGTTGCCTCAGCGACGCGCCCAATCCACCATGTCGTCTGAGCTTTTGACTTTGTCGACTTTATTTATATTTTGTAGCGAATGACATATGCCTGTATAACATCAGTTTGATCCACTCCTTCTCAAGGGGTTCTGGAAGATGGGGTGGAAGGATCTGAATGTTTCGTGGCAAAGCAAAGGACACACCCAAGTACTCCGTAAAATTCCAATACTTTACTCAAAGACATCAAATAGTGTTGTCTCCAAATCATGTTGTTGTCAATAATGAAGAGTAAGAAACTAAATGAATTCAGATTACATGTACAGTAATGTCGAAAGACATTAATCTTCTTACATTACCTGAGTAAGACTATGGACATATGATCCACTATCTATCGTATTGTATATGGATTTCTTATCAATTCTATATTCTTAGGATTAAAAACGTTCGGATGAAAAACATACCATAAAATACCAACACGATACATAAATGAAGGGATTGATGGATCAATTATGAATGCGCGGATGGATGGATGTATGTAAAATCAGAATCCTCTTTTTCACCATCTTTACCACTTGGTATTCTCCACTTCGCGCATATCTCAAAAATTTTCATGGAAGTTGGGTACAATAATGCTTGGTTCGATCGCGCGCGCGCAATGACAATTGAATGCCGTTTATCCTTCCTCAAAAATTCCAACATTCTGCATCATGCCTACTAAGCCTCTATGCCCCCTGGAAATTCGCATCCTTCCTTAACTTGTCACTTAAGCCCATAATGGCACAGTGGAATTTAAGCCCTGGAGCCCTCTCCAACTTGGGCGGAGTAGGACCAGTCTGCCGGATGTGACCAAATTATCATTTTAGTTTCACGTCATTTAAAGGATCTGTACCTCGGAAAGAGATATTGGATGGGTTGTTATTAAGGTCATAAACCTCCCGCTTTCCCCCATCCACATTCTTACTTACTTGAGCGGCTCAAACGATCTTATCTAAACCAACCAACAAGTGATCACCATACGATAATCATTTCGATCATAATTCGATTGATTGTTTTAAAAATGGCTGCATCTTGGGATTCACCATATCCTCCCACAACACATCAAAAAAACCAACGCTGGACCGGTACACCAGGAGTTTATGTCAATGTAGAATTTAGGTTATCTTTATCAGAAAATCAAAAATCACATGGAGGGTCATTAACATATGCATCGAAGAACATGAGGGGGCGGCTAGACACCAATGTGGGGAATCCCTCGATACCTTCGATTCTCACACCAGGACGTGTCATCCAAAATCAACAACCTACCCGCTACCAACAAATACAACAAGAACGAACTCGAGGACTGGCAATAAGGACAACAGATGCACCACCTGAGCGAGGAAGATCTGCCCCACCAAGTGTTGTTATGAATAGAAACGAACCTGTCAGTCCTTTGACTCCCATCAGCCCAATTATGCATCGAGCAAATTTTCCACAACAAAACCAAACCGATCGACAGATGGCCTCGACCCCGTCGGGATTCCGTCTTGGCGATGATGACTTACCATGGTCAACTCCCCAATTCTACTGGAATGGACAATCACCCGTCTCGGAACCAAACATCACCTCTCCCCCTCGTCGCTTCGAAGACTTTTCTTATATGATGAGTGAACCAGACGTTATTTCTCCTCCTCGTCGTCCCGGAAATTATTCTTACCCAACGAGGGATCCAAAGATTACTCCTCCTCGTCGTCGTGTCGAAACCTCTTCTTATCCTCCCCCTCTCCCTTGCCGCGAAATCTTTTCATCTCCTCCTACGCACCGAATCGAAGATCCCCAAAGAGTTCGCGCCTTATCCGACCTCCAACAGGCAATTGCCTCTCCTCCAGCTTCTGCTCCTCCCACTCGCCGTATCGAACCTCGCCGGCTGGAAGACCCCGCGAGAGTCAATAATCTCTCCGATCTCCAACAGGCAATGATGACTGTCGACAGCTTAAACCATGATGTATGGGAACCTTGGAGATGGGACAGTGTTGGAGATATGCCTCGAGGACCTAGGAGTATCGGATGGGCGGTTAGTTCAAACGATACACCGGGCATGTCGAATACGCCTGCAGTATCGCTGTCGTCGCCTGCAAGTCCAATATCGACGCCGCCACCGCCCGCGTATGTGGTTAGTCAGTGGGAAACTGCTTGTGGCAGAAGGGCAGCTGCCCCTGAACCTGTGGCTGCTGCTCGGAGACCGAGGAGTACGGGTTGAGTGTCTGGTGCTTCTGATTACAGGATTATTTCATGAGGGAGAAGGTTGGGCCGGAGTTGGAGGAGTCTCATCGTATTATAATATGGACATAATCATTCGTTTACAAAGATTGCAGCGAAGAATCATTCTTGAACTTCATTACTGTTCACTCGTTCTTTACATCATAATTAGCTTGATTACATATCTATTGCGTCTCGATGCAGCGGTTACGATACCGTCACCAGGAGTATATCTGGAGGAGAAGGAAAAGGAGATCTATCTGAATTTCACTTTACCCTCGTTTGTTCAAAAGAGTTTTGGAGTTTATTCATTGTACAATATCATGATATTCACAGGTGCATTTTTGGAAAAGGGGGACGCGGGACAAGCTCTAGGACAGAGTTTTGGAGTTGGGCGTATCGATGGATGGATGGTTACATACCTCCACAGGCAAGGGAGCTGCATTGTTTTTGGATTGGGATGATGAAGGATTCGGACTTCTTGTTTGTTGGAATTAGTTTGATTAGTATTACCTATCTAGTATCTCTATGCCGGTACTTCTCCGTATGCAAGGGACAAAGCATGAATCAAACTATGCAAAACCCCATATATCAAGTCACCAACAAGTCCATATGCGTGTCCCGTAGCTACTTCACCTCCATTGTCCTATATGAAACACATCTTGTAGAAGTACCCTGCCGAGAACTAGTACCGTTCAAGCTGTCGGTCCTTTTCTGCGGAGATATGCATGTGATCTAGGTCGCTCTATCCATCAAACTCCTCGTACCATGAACCATCCCCTGAGGGGTTATTCCCGGAATTTCAGATGCAGCTAGGAAGAATTTTCATCGCACTGATCGCCTACCTGTACGTAGTATGTACTATGTAGGCCTAAGGCCGCACAAGAAATTAAATGCCAACAGAGGACCGTGGCATCTACCGTATGTTATTGTGCATCCACTTCGATCACTACAATCGATCCAACCCATGTCTGGGTAAAATGCAACATAATCAGCCAACAATTGTGCACCGTAGGATCGCGGCATGTAACCCAAAAGTGACAAGCGAGTGGAAAAAAGAGGGCCTAACTCCAATAAGGGAAGGAGATTCGTGTAGAAAAGGAGAAGGCCAATCGAAGCACGGGTAAAAAAAACTCTTCCATTTCTGTATACTGCCAAGAAACTCAACTCTCCATGATGTACAATATATATCATCCTACATATAATTGAAATCTCATATATGCAATGTGTTATTTGCGACCAAGTCCCTCCCTCGCACACCTTCGTACTTCGTACTGCACGGAAGAATAGATTGAGCCTAAATTTATTTACGAAATATTCTAATGGACGCCCAAAAACATTGGAGTACCAAACATCGCCGTAAACAAAAACCTTTAATTTTCCTTCCGGTCCCCCTGCTGTAGATTAGCCAGGGTCGTCTAGAATGATAGTTTTTAATTGGTTTATCTGTGCGGGATCATCAGAAGTTGTGGGTTTGTGGGGTTGACTGCGAGGCAAACTTGAAGTTTTTTTCTTTCTCTTCGGCTACGCTTGTCTAATTTAAGAACCCATGTCTCGGCATGCTTTTTGAGTCGCGGTTGGTCCGAATCTTGTTTTGATGTTATTGACGTTTAGAGGACTCATTTCGTTTTTTCGTTGCAATATTCAATATTGTGGTGGCGATGAGAGTTTGGAATGGAGTCCGTGTTGCAAATTGTTGGTCGCGGCCATTATGCTGGCTGCATGAAGTAGTTCTGTGATCACACCATTGCAGTTAGGCAGTAAGGTAGTAAGGTGTTCTGCAATTTCCAGAGTCAAAGGGTTTCCTGCAGTTCCGTCACCGAGCCAATTTGCTCCCACCCTATAGGAGAGGTATTTCTGTAGATACAGGAACTTCGGTGTCCGTCAAAATGTCCGTGATGGACCGTCCGGTGCAGAAATCACGATGTTTGTATTTTCATCAAGGTGGGTGAAGATCTTCGTTGAAAAAAGTCCTTTGTTAGAGACAGAACTTACAATAATCTTTCTATCTGCTGTGGTTACAATATGCACCTACTGGATCCAGCCTATCACGGTACATGTAGTGCTGCATAATGCAGGCAGCAATGATGCTAAACCATAAGCATAAGCTGCAGTTTGAGGTTTAACGCAACGTCAGCATTATTGAATCTTGATTATGCTTCCATTATGTCTTCATATCTTTCACTCACTTTCTTCGGCTGATATTTCATCCCTGACAAGGATTTATATCCCCTGATTCCAATGCACAATTATGTTTGGATGTCAAGAGAGATTCCCAGGCTCGCCTGGAATGCTACCAATGTTACAGCCTTCTTGACAGCTTGTATTAAATCTTTTGGCAAGTGGCTGGAGCACAATTTCAGTGAATACTTGAAACAATTATGTGCACTGGTATGTTTTATGTTCTTGATATTCAAAACCATCCTTCAATTGCTGAAAATCATCCGCAGTTCTCTCTGAAACGAACTCGATTCCATCCAAGGGGAAAGTCGATGGGACTGTTTCCTTGCCTAGGCACTGGAAATCGTGTGCACCCTGCGACAAAATCATTGACCAACCTCGTGTCGGCACTCAAGCGGAGAGAATATCTAACAATATTAAGTCGCTGCCAGAAAAAAAACGATCAAATTGATAACAAATATCGCGAGCCCATTTCCGACTATACGAATTGTCGAGCCACCCAACTCTTCAAAACGCGCTTCGGAAGTTCTGCTTTTGAGAGCCGCAATCGGCAGCATTCATGGGATACATAGCCTTGAAAAGTAATTTTCTGGAAATGAATGATGCGGGGAAAGTTCAATTATATGGACTATATGCTCTAGTCGAAGGTTGGCCGTTTGGCAAAAGATATCGATGGGCTCGAAATTATGATCCAAGTCGTTAGGCCTCTGAGAACAACAACGTACAGCCAAGGGTTAAGCAAGGGAAATACAGTATATTGCATGTAGAAAGTCTGCGATCACTCCAAGAGGTTTCATCGAGTTGTGTCAGACAGTTCATCGCAAAGAATTGACACTGTTCCCGCAAGTGATCCTTTGCCATATCGAAGAATTCCGTGCTACCCTCTTATATGTATCGTGGGGTCCTTGTCTCAGGCGCTGACTTCGAACTTTACCAAAGGCGGAAAATGCGCTTTTGATCTTAATTCATCTTGTGGACGTGTCTCGAGAAATATCATACAAGCGTAATCAATTCTGCCACTGAGCAGGTCATACTCCAGATATAGACGGGTTCGTCGAGGGTGTTATTCCTCAGAATTTTTATCGAAAAATAAACCGGTTGTGCCTCTCGATGTTGCATCTCATGATTCACTGCCGCAAGATCTGCCGATGGTATAGTGTGAGACCAAAGACCGAGTCCTTCGTGTGGGTAGGCCTCTTCAATGACTGAGATTTGCCAGTGGCGATGCTTAGTTCAGGGCGTCGTTGATCGATGGGAAATTCGAGGCTAGCAAGCGCAAGACTCGCGAATGCACAACTTAGCAAATCGGCTTACAAACGACTCTCTCTCGACTTCGCGATGTCGTTATGGCGAGAGATTCGTTCACGAGGATAGGTTATGTACCGCTCAATGACAACCGTAAATATACTCTGAATAGCATTCAAGATGCACAGAAACAGAATACGAGACCGGTGTGTTTTGGTTTACCATCAAACTATTTGCCAAAGATCCAGAAGGGCTCCTGATACATTGCGAATATGTACCACCACAACATTCCACTTCGGGACATATCTGTGCCAGATGCAGCACTCAATTGCAAGGTATCCTATCTGCAGGTCATATTATTTCAAATGGTGATTAGTACAACGGAGATTGGAGCAAAACTTAGTGGTGAACTTGGTCACTTCTCACTCCTTTAGGCGGTCTTTTGGTCCCCCCCTGGAATAGAATTTCATATTTCTTCGAAACTCCCATCCCTTTGCACTATCTGGATAGTTCGGAAGTAGTACTGTCGACATTCAAGTTCCGGCCAACGCAATGGGTCGTGAAGTGGAAGATCAAGGATATATTATCCGCAATTCGAATATTGCCTCAAAACAGAAAGTTCTGCTCGTCTCTCAAGTTCATGTTGATATGAAAGAAAGCATGATTGTAAGAGTCGTACCCAAACAACATGAAGGGTAGACCGATCAGCGGACGACGGTTGGTGAGAAACAAGTAGTTGTATATCCTTGCCCATA
>JWJB01001694.1:0-13278 GCA_000812895.1 Rutstroemia sydowiana | reverse complement strand
ATTTGTGGCTGTGGAGGAGGTTAGTTTTTGGGGGGGGGATTGATAAAGGTAGATAGATGATGAGGGAGAAAAGAAGGAAAAATATAAAGTAGTTAAAATACCAATTCAAAAGAAGCAGCAGTAGCACCCGCCAATGCAGCTTGTTGACCTCCCGGTGTCGCTTTCTCCAAACTCTTAATTAACGCTTGTAATCCCCTCGCATCTCTATCCCTATTGTAACTCTCAACCAACCAATGCTGTCTACTCTTTACTACCTTTCTACTCTTCCTAAGCGTCCCTGGCAACGTTCCCTGTGGATTAAAATCCCCAAATAATGCACGAACCAGCGCTTTCATCGCTGTCTCTGTAAAATCAAACGTGCAAACATATGTCCCGATAGATTTATCCATGGCGAAATCATAGGGAGAACTAACAGATACAACGATTAGGGATTTTTTCTTTCCGGCAGATGAAAGCATCGAACACATCATAGCCACGTGCTTAGTGAATCCGTTTTGATATAAATTGCGATTCGCATCTGCGGTTACGATGATGATATTTCCAGCGCGATTGATCAGATTTTCATGCACGGGACGCACACCATTAGCTGTGTAGGAAGTGTGTAAAAGACGACCGTGGCGCTGTCTTGCTAGAGCACGACCGAGTTCACGAAATACACCTTCGCCGCTCATGATGGATGAGCGGTGGGATTTGTCTGATTCGGAAGAGGTGCCTTTTGCGTTTTCGTTGTTTAGGGCTTTGGTTGCGGCGGAAGCGGGGAGTGGTTTTACGAGGGGGGTGAGAAGAAGTAAATCGTCTTCTTCGTCTGGGAAACCGGTATCGGATAGAGGGAGTAGGTGGCCTTTATCTCGCATGATGGTGATGGAGTGGTCGTAGGCTTTGGTTGATAATGCGAGGTGGAAAGGATGGAGAGTTGCTAGGTGGTTGGTTCCTAGTGGGTTTAGTGCCTTGGCCCATGAAGTGCATTGTGATTTGACTTTTAAGACTCGTTGGAGGGAGAGATTGATACGAGCTTTAGAGATCATGTCATTTTCAAGGCCGAGTTTTAGTCCCTCGATGGCTTCGCGCTGCACGGCGAATGATCGACAGAGAAGAACGAGATCACATCCTGCTTCAACTGCCATGACTGTACCGCCCCTAACACCGATATCGTGGCTCAAGGCTTCCATCTCCAAACATTCGGATACGACTACTCCGTTGAAGCCGAGGTCGTTACGAAGTAAACTATTCACAACTTCTTCGCTGAGACAGGCATGCATGACATTCATTCCTAGCAATTGTCAGTCAATCGATGTAAAGGATAAAAAGTGCTAGATGTATCCATCCACATACCAGCATTAGCAATCGCACACCCTCCAACCATGATAGAGTCCAAGCCCTCACGAATCGCATTCCGAAAAGGAACCAAAGCACCCAAGCTCAATTGCTCGAGAGTCTCCGTAATAATCGGCATATCCAGTGAAGAACCTAGAAAATCAAGATTCCCATAAGATGGAAAATGTTTACCACAGGTTACAATCCCTGCATCCTTGTAACCATTCATGGCTGCAATACCATACTGCGATACTTCTTGTGGATCATCACTCGTAGCTCTCACGCCCAAAGGCTGGTAACGGGCATTTGTTAGAACATCGAGACACGGGCCCATTATCATATTGACACCAACAGCTGAGAGTTCTTTTGCGGTCGCATTTGCAACTTCGTATGCGAGCTCGGGTGATCCGGTTGCAGCTACTCCCATTGCGCTAGGGAATTGACAGATATAGTCTTCGTCAAAGAGACTGTTGACCCCGCCATTTTCTTGATCAAGAGCAATGAGCAATGGTACAGGATGCCCAGCTTGATGAGCAATCTTCTGAAGTTCCTGCACGAGATTCGTAGCCTCATGGGCGGCTGTGGGTGTTAACTTTTACCATGTTCCTGCATTTGGCTGGTATATAAGAATCCAAAGAAAAGTACATAACTTGTCAACGGCTTTCATGCCAAGAACGTCATATGATCACAAGAGCAGAAGAGAAACAAGCATGATAAGAAAAAAGACAAGAAATGAAATTTAATACTTGTCAAATTCTTCGTCGTCAACAGAATGGAACCCAAATGATGATCTTCAATCAAAGTCCTGATTTGAGGCGTGACTTCCGTCCCTTCAAAGCCCATCATAAAACATCTAGAACCCAAGTCACCATCATTAGCAACAATACATACGCGCATCACGCGCCAAAGCACATGACTAGATATTATCAAGGAATTACAGCGTAGCCAACCAAAATAGAACTTACTGCCCCATGGCCCTAATTCCATTAGTCTTAGGATTTACAATATCGGTTTTATCTTAGCTTAGATATAGAATGGAGACCTTACCAATCGAGATCCTGCCATAATGGATCTAATTCCTCGTCTGTGCTTTCCATTTTCGGTTGGTTTTTCATAAAGTACCAGTACAGGTACAGTAGAACGAGAAAGAAGTGGGAGGGAGTAGTCTAGAACAAGTGGTTTCGGTCTCGGGAGTGTAACAAGGATATAAAGTTTGAGCGCAACGTTGGCTTTCTTGACGCTACTACGTATTGTGTATGTAATCTTCAATCTCAACGTCTCATGGTAATATGGTATAATAGTATTCAAATGTAGGTGAGATGGATAGATTGTAATTGCAACACAAGAATACTCCAAGTAAATTGGAAATGAATGAAAGGTCAAGGTAGATCATAAAATCAATATTGCCTCATCGTCACTAGAACTATGAAAAAGATATATCGTAGAAGTTCTAATCAGGTCAGCCTCGTTTGTATGGTGTTGATTAATCGCGATGGGATGCGGTGCAACCATAGAAATTATGCATAGAAGCTGGTAAGAGCTGTTGAATGGCTGGGATATTTAGAACTATCGCTTATATTTCTCGAATTGGAGATACTGGTACTGATCACATGATACTTATCTTGACAAAATCCCCAGCTGGGGAAGAGGAATGGGGGTTGTTTTTTCGGATTTCTTCCATAGATTGATTCAGAATGATACCCTATTCATCTTAACTTTGCATCTATACAAATAATAAACTCCAATGTTTCGAGATATGAGAACCAAACAAACCAATATCGTCGCTCTAGAGTTCCAACCCATGGCATCAACGACTACCATCTAATGGTACTGTCCCGTATATACTTCTACCATAAATATTTCTCGGCGGCTTGGCATATAAAAGTACTTTTCCCTTATCAAAATAGGTAATATTTTCAATTTATTATTCGTAGTTAAGATCTAGATCATCATTTGATACAAAAGGAATTTTAATCTCCTAAAAGGAAACGATTATCAATCTACCCGGCCATCCGATAATTTTACCGTTTTACCAGTACCGACCGTAATGTTAAGATACGACGTTACATGTTCTTATGAATTTTTATAACAATTTCAACCACACCCACTCTACTTCAGACTCTACCTACCTAACTAGACAGTGGGAGACTGTGCCAATCCATTTTCCCATTCTTATTGATTGATGATACACGATAGGTACAATACCGGCTTTGATAAACGGTATTCTACCCTATCCTACCCTACCTTACCTTGTATGATGGTACAGTATCAGCCGGTATCGTCAAGAGCATCCATCTAGATTCCATACCGTGGTAGCATAACATTTGATCTGTTTGCGTTTTTCCTTCTCCCATTTTCTCTCAATCTGGACGGATAATTATCATTATCATGTTATCACGAATACCCACGTGTTGGTCAAGTACCGTATCAGCTTGCTCATCTCATGTTTCTTGAAAATATAGAGGGATTTTTGTGACTACTACCTAGGTATCATGATAGATAGATAGTAGGTAGATATAATTTATAATTTCTAATCAATTCTAGTGAATTCGATTTCACATTGTACCGTTACTTTCCTTGCCTTTTGCCTTAATCCAGCCTTACAAACAAAAAACAAACTGGTTTTGCTTTCTTTGCGTGGCGAACTTTTGCTTGTCTTAACCCTTTGTCTGATTGTTTTTATTGACAATCTACTAACTACCTACCACACACAAGTCATCTTGAAACTTGACCTTCCCTTTCAAATCATTGGCGAGTCCAATCAAACCTTACAATGCCGTCCGCATTCCCATCCTCCACCTCCCCAGGCGCAACCAACAACTACACTCCAAAGATCACAAAATTCACTAATTGTCGCCTTCTCCTAAATCGCAAACTCGTAACCCAAGATCTATGGGTTTCTTCCTTAACCGGTAAAATCCTACACCCGCAAGAAGCCTTCTATACCGAAAATCTCATCCCAGATACAACCATCGATCTTGGCGGACTAATCATCTCACCTGGCTTTATCGATGTGCAATTGAATGGGGCTTTTGGTTTTGATTTTGCGTCTGGTCCAGAAGATGTCGATGCTACAGGGTATGCGAAGAACTTCCGACATGCAAATAAGTTGTTAGTGAAGACGGGTGTGACGAGTTATCTACCCACGATTACATCCTCTACACCAGAAGTATATCATCATGCATTACCATTTCTCGGCCCCTCAGGCGCTGCGCGCAATCCTTCAGACGGAGCCGAATCCCTTGGCGCACACGTCGAAGGACCATTTCTATCACCCACAAAAAATGGAATCCATCCAATCCCCATCCTCCAAGTCCCTACAGACCCAAGCCTTTCATCCATCACCACCTGCTACGGCGAAAATAATCTCTCAGAAAATATTCGACTGATTACCGCAGCCCCCGAACTGCCACACATGCTTTCCCTGATTCCCAAATTGGTTTCCCCCCCTCACAATATGGTGTTCAGTATCGGACATACGGAAGCTACATACGAAGAAGCTACATTAGCTATTGAGGCCGGTGCAACTATGATCACTCATCTCTTCAATGCGATGCGTCCTTTACATCATCGAAATCCGGGAATTTTTGGCTTGTTAGGTGTAGAACCTTCTTCGAGTCCCAGTCCACCAAGCACACCAAAGATTGTAGGTAAATCAAACAATCTAACCACAACAAGCACCACTTCAAACCCTGTTCCTAAGAACGGAAGTACGAGCTCAACCCGACCCAAGAAATCCAAACGCCCTTATTTCGGCATCATAGCCGACGGAATCCACCTCCATCCCACAACCATAACCCTAGCCTATAACGCGCACCCCAGCGGGTTAATCCTCGTCACCGATGCCATGCATCTAGTCGGTTTACCGGACGGCATGTACCCCTGGAAAGGAACCTCAATTCTCAAAAGAGGAAACGAACTCACGCTAGCGGGAGAAGAGAAGATTGCAGGTAGCTCAGCGACATTGTTGCATTGTGTGAATAATTTTTTGAATTGGACGGGATGTGAGACGGCGCAGGCGTTGGGGGCGGTGACGGAAACGCCGGCGAGGATGTTGGGCTTGGAGGAGAGGAAGGGTGGGTTGTTGGCGGGGATGGATGCTGATTTGTGTGTTTTGAGGGAGGAGATGGTGGTTGTGGATGAGGGGGGTGAGGTTGAGGGGAGGAGATTGGTCTTGGAGCAGGTTTGGAAGTGGGGGGTTAGGGTTTTGTAGGAAGGTGCGGAGAGTGAGGATGGGGGGGTTTATCTATGGAGTTGAGGGTTTGCAATATGGAGGGGAGATTTCGAACTTGATACGGATTGGATTTCAATGGTACACAGTTACACACGGTGAGAGAGATACAGATAGATAGTAAATACGGAATTATTCCTACAAGTTAGACAGATGACGAAATGATAGATAGGAATAGCAAAACCTTAAAAAGACATAAATATATACAAAAAATAGAATTAAATTCCATCCGTTCTATGAATTTCAATCTTCAAGTCGTGATTCATTAAGTGAGAGATGAACAACAAGTTTTATAAATTGGATTCACTGAGTAAGAATTGAAGATTGAAAGCAGAAAAGCCAAATCAAATACCATCCTCATACGATACAATTCCTCTACAAACCGTGTCGACCTCACTTACAGTCACACCCTCTTGACGTTCTGGAAATTGACCGCCCCTCTATGACTCTTTCGTAGAGTATTCCGATACACGCACATGCTTGGGAAAGTTCTTCTCCTTGTTTTGAAACTTGCCGTGTTGAATCTCCTCTGGCGATCATATTCTTCTATCTTTTGATTAACCAGAGCCTTTGCAGTCCAATCACACCACATTTCCCCGCACCTAATGCAATTGAGATCATCTCGAATGCCGAATTTGGGGATGCTTTGAGAGGCCTGTACTGCGTTATGTATTCCGAAATCATCGCGATTGATCTCTGTAATCCAACAAGTAGCTTTTTCTTCCTCTATTTCCGGAATACTAACGAGTATTCTAACGACTTGTTCCATTGTTACCTTCTCGGCATCAATTCTATGCAATCTAATATTAACTTTCTATACTACTTCTTGTTTGAGAATAGCTTGGTATTCTTAATACTTTAACATAAATCTTTTTTCTCCCTGCGGATGATCTTCTCTGTGTAAATACCAACTAATACTAACTACGAAGGGTCAGCAAGAGCTCTCACGTGAGGTGCACCTCACATATCCCCCACAAAAACAAACATCCTGCGTCCTCTCGGCGATCTTCAAGTAACCGGCGGAATGCTTCTTTCCTGAGATCCCCTCAAAAAGGAAGATCCCATACCGCTGTGGCCCGGTTTAATGGTACCTCTCTATCGTATGTTTGTTGTTGGTATTAATAATTCATGACTGCGAAAGGAAAAATAAGAAACATGAAAAATGTAAAGGTGTTCGAGGACCAGAAGAGTGTTGCTGTTGAAGTACGGTAAAGCGGGAATTGTGCTAATTGATTCTTTGATCTTTCTTCATACAAATATGTAACAAAGTCTGTCTTTGCTTATTCTCGTTCCAGTCCATGTTTACTCTCATTAAAGCAGGTATCGTGTCGTCTGTCCGTTCTACAGGAGCTTGTTATTTCTCTCCTGCTGGGCTTGTATATATATCCAAGTCGAACATCTCTTGATTGTAATGTTGCATGAATGTAGTTGAATCTGGTGCATGAATTTCATGTCTTCTTCAACGTAGTATGTTTGGCTATATATGTACTAGTTTGTTTGTTTCCCCAATACATACATACACTGTATTTTCCGAAATACCAGCCCCTCTTACCATTTTTATCGAGTACTTTGTGAAAGAACCATATGAGCTGGAGCAGTAAGTTTGTCTAGACCACGCTACCCTTCGGCCCCGTATATAGATTGACAGCATCTCATTATCCATCCACCACTCAACAAATTAAATTCAAAACTCATTCTCTCTCATCTCATAGTATCTAGGATCTCTGATGTTGCCATTCCCATCAATCGATATTCCTTTGATTTTATACTCGATATTTTAGAATCGATGCATCAACTACTCTCATCCTCCCCTTTTCTGACTCAGTTGGTGCCTTTGCGTTGGCATTCCTCAATAATTTTATCTCGTCGGGCTTGGACTTGGGCTTGCTTAGATTCCGAGGCTTTCTCGAGGTCAGTCGCTGTTTTCGGTCTATATTTCACAATGAGTCTGTCATTTTGAGATTTCTCTCTAAAAAGTAGTTTCGGCTTACTGAGATATTGATTTTCTGTAGTTGAACCTCTAAAATAGTATAATTTTGATCTTGTGTGGATAGTTCTGTTCGTTGCTTATAGAAATTTAAATCTTTCTAGTAGTTCTTTCTTTAGACAAGCGCATGCATTGCCCAAAAGAAAAGACGATGGATATTCTTCTCTTTGCTTCATAAGATTTCATATACAGCACTTGGCTGAGAGTTTTCCTTCGTCCATCTAAATTGTGAGCTGGCTATTTCAGATATTTAGTAAATCTGGTAGATCAAAAAGAATTCATTGATCATATGATATGCGGGGGGTTTTAAAGGCCTGTCACATACGTATCTCGGTGCACACCGCACAGTGAGCATTGAGCTTGGGCTGTGAAGTGGAATGGAGAATGGAAATGTTAAATTCTTTGAAAGAGCTTTAGGCATAGATGTATCAGATTACCCTCGTTATCCCATGAAACCTTCTGCTCTGGGGGTTTAGTGAATGTGCCAGCTGTTAAGAGCACCGTGGAAAATATCATCATCCTTTGATCAAGTATCTTTTCGCCATCTTATGAAAACACAATTGTAATTTTGAATTTTCTTAGTTCTTCAACAATGTTCTTCTTAAGTAACCACATTCGAGAAACCAATACATAAACTGCAACTACCTTCAACCAAGATGAACCGTCAACGAAATACCGGCATCCGCAATCAATCCTGCACCATTCACATATGTCGCCGCACTACTGCATAAAAAGCTGATAACTTCTGCTATTTCTCCAGCCTCAGCAGCTCCTTTATTTGGGACGGCACATTTGATCCAATCTTTTGTTCCCGGTACCCTTGAATCCTCTTCGGTGAGCATAGGTGTATCTACATAACCAGGACACACGAGGTTTACTCGTATACCTACTTTACCGCCTTCGACAGCTGTAGCCGGAAAATAAAATCAGTATCGTGTCTACTACTTGTAGGAATCTGAAAATGTGCTCAAGGCAACGTAAGAACTGACATGTCACATACCGGCAGACTTGGTGATTCCTAGCAAAGCATGCTTAGAAGTCACATAACCAACTTTTTTTTCAACAACTCCATATGCAAGGATTGATCCCACATTGACGATTGATCCGCGTCCAAGGTCTCTTGTCCTTCCTCTAGTGGTGGTGATGATTCGAGATGTTTGCGTCAACATATGCTTGTATACTTCTCGAGAGACAAGATAGGTGCCCTTCGCGTTGACATTCATTACTTTATCATAATGATCCTCCTTGGTATCCTGGAATGGAAGATATTCATCGACATCAACCTAGTAGAGTAGAGCAATTCGGTATTAGCAAAGAACAAACTTGATTCAAGCATGGTGATGTGATGATCAAAGCTGCAAGACACAACTTTTCCACACAACGATGCAATTCACTTACCCCAGCACTGTTGACCAAATAATCGATTCTACCACCACCAAAAGCGATGGCAGTTGCAACTAGAGATTTGATGCTCTCTAATTTGGTAACATCCACATGTACGGCTAGAGTTTTGACCTTAGCATACTTCTCACACTCTACAGCCGCTGCTTTGGCGTTGTCTTCGTTAATATCTGCGAATACGATAGCAGATACTCCTGCTTCGGCAAAAGTAAAGCCAGTTTCTTTGCCAACTCCAGAGCCTGCCTACTTTTGGTGTAAGTATGGACAAATATATGAATGTGTTGGAATTTGGAAAGAATACTAACCCCAGTAATGATGGCAACGCCTCCATTCAATTTGATTGCACTCATTTTGTATTTTGTGAAAGTTTTTTGAGATGATATTCACTTTTGTTTTTACTTTTAGATGTGCTGTTGTACTTTTAGATGTACTGTTGACCTTCTATCTACTACTTTTTAAATTATTGTTTGCTGTTGGTTTGTGTTGGAAGTTGTTGAGGGGTAAGTTGGTATCCTGTATCTCATTCAACTACCGAAGCTGCCGAAACAGTATAAACCAATTATGCCGAGATATCGGTGTGTCGTTGTACCTTAGTTTATTCACTGAGCCATACATGGCAGTGGGTTTGACTGACCTCCCGAGAGATTTCCGCATGCAAGAGTAAAGAGGGCAAACGTGGTGTCTTTACCTCGTGCCATCTTCCGAGTGAATCGATTATGCTGCTCTAAGAACAGCATGCTTTCGCACCATTTTAAGGCTTATAAGCCGCTAAGGTTCAATATCTTTAGTAAAAAACATTCAATATTCAAGCTTGCAGATCTCTGTTGGTTGAAAAGTGAATCGGATTACGCGTTCTGCCGCTATATCAATTCGTTGTAACTATTAGTTCCAAATAGTCCCCAAGTGTCTGCATAATACAAATTTTGAAATCAAGCACACCAAGAGTGCACTTTTGAGGCACATCCAGAGACCAGCAATATTCATGTGATGTGGTATCTTGTCAATCAGATTCTTGAAAGTGACAAGTCTTGAAATTCGTCTCTATAGAGAAGTACAGCGCACCCTCGTCTTTTTGCCCTCCTAAATCCCTATTTGTCGTTCACCTTCCCATGGGTCATCGGAGTACAGCCGCGTGTCCTGGAACTGCCTTAGTTACTTGCTCGCCTATTGTTGGTATCTCCTGTTCACTCTGCTACTCTTCTCTCTCATACCCCGCGCTCAATTCCTTGGAATTTTCTAGATTTTTCAGCCGGATCCATTGATAATATGACGGCCCGTATTCCTTCCATCCGATTTCCCGTTCCCACATGCCAATGATTATCATCTGTCCTACTAGATATTCTAACCTAACCCTTATAGATAGCAATCGACTAACATTCTTCAATTTACTTCTACAGATGCCCCGGGAAATAGTTTTACTCTTCTCATGAACAAAGATGAGACTAACGCCAACGCACCTCCAGCAACCACAAGATAGAAGACATTTCCTACAGCCTGAGCTATTGCCTTCAGAATTTCTTCGCGAATCTCTGGACTTTGTTGTTGCAAGACAGAGGAGCTGGTCCCTGTGATGCTGTCAATAATAACAGATCGTGGTACATGCGGCAATATATGTGTGATTGCCACCGCGGCTTTATTAACAAAAACAACAGTTCCAATACTAACTGTTAGAGCAACACCAGTCATTTGACCACATGAGATAAATCCTGTTGCTCGACGTTGCTCCTCCTGAGAAACTTTGGCTTGTGCTACTGCATATGATGCTTGAACAAACAACCCAACCCCGAGGCCCTCGATAACGCTGAAGCCATAGATTTTGGCATTACTGGTGTGTATATCGATAGTTGTAAGTAACGCACCGCCTATTGTCGCCAAGGTTCCCCCAACTGCATACCAAGGCATGTAGAAGCTGAATTTTGGAAACAGTGCTCCATATAAACCTGCACCGACAACCCCAGATGAGATGAAAGGGAGGATTCGAACCCCTGATTTCAGAGCCGATTCTTGTCGCACAAATTGATAGAATAATGGTATGGAGTAGATAGTGAGCACTATACAGCCAATAGAGATCGCAGCCTGTGCAAAGAGTATCCACATTTCGTAGTCTCTCAACAAGTGAACGGCAAATACGCGATCATCCGTTAGTATACTCCAACGTTGTTGTACTGCAAAAGCAATCCAGAGAATCCCCGCAGTTACACATAGTCCAATGATGGAGCCACTATTCCAATCATAAATCGAGCCGCCATAAGCTAGGATCATGATCAAAGATATTGTCCCTCCTATGAAGAGGATGTTTCCAGCAAAGTCAATTTGCTTTACTCGTTGGTAGGTTGTCAAATTCGAGGCAACGGGCGATCGTGGTATGAGAAAAATGAATGCAGGGGTGCATGGAGCAGCTACAATCAAATTGATCCAAAAGGAAAATCTCCAGGTTGCGCTGCTATCAGAGAATGCACCACCAACGATAGGACCCAGGCTGGATTTCTAATTAGCATCTATAAACTGCAAGTAGTTTGTTGTGATATCGACGTACACTGTTCCCAGAGCCCACGCCATACCAACGAGACTTAAATAAACAGGTCCTTCGGTCGGTGTTGTAAGAATTGAGATAAGGTTTATTTCTCCAACATACATGCCGCACCCTCCAAGTCCGCAGATGACTCTCCCGGCAATCAAGACATTTTCGGAGTGGGCTCCCCCGCAAATAGCTGAACCAGTTTCGAACAACAAAAAGCCAGTTAGAAAAAGGGCTTTCGGCTCAAACTGCGTATATATTTTACCCCTGTATAAGAATCAGATAGGTCTCTTGGATACAATAAAGTAAGGCTAGTCTGATATCCAACTTACCAGAAAGGATTGACAGAGACCTCTACCATTGCGTAGGCAACCGATATCCATGGAAGCTTATCAGGTTCACCTAAGCTTTTGATGATGCTGGGCCTGATGTTCGCGACTATCGTGTTGTCTAAAGCCTCAAGGAATGAGGAACATACTATCGCAGTAACCACAATAGCCCATCGGATACCAACCACAGTTCTAGTACGTTCTTCAGCGATACGTGGAACTTCATCCTCGGACTTATATACATCTCCTCCCTCTTCTTGTTTCTGTCTTTCTAGCTGTTGATGTGGTGGGCTCTGGCGACCGGTAGAATCTGTTTCATTAACGCTCATTTGACGGCTTGGAGAATCAAGAGATGACCTGATCTTTTCGACTTCGGGCGTCTCCATAACGATGATGATTGCGAAGAGGGCATGGAAATGGCCGACTATTCTTTTGCTACTCGGGTACCAATTTATTCTGCCAAATTTGATCAAAGGGGCCCGGGAATTGGGTTTTCCAAGCTGGCCACCAACATGTTGGTTTGCGTATCAGGGACCTTATGCATACACGAGGGGAGCCAAATGAAACTCCGGTAATTAGTACTCGCTATGCCCATAGGCTTGTTCTTTTCGTACCATAAGATTCAATCTCTAACGTCTACTTAATAAATCAAATCTTTGAAAAGCAAGGTTTATGATATAAACAATTCACTGTTAAATCCGATTCAACAAATAGGATTTATATGACCCATTGTTCTTGTCCTATACAACAAATTAAACAGTCTAAAAGTGACAAACTTATGGGCATAACGAGTACAAATACAATTTTTTTATGATAGAATCCCATCGACCTGGCTTGTGATTTGGGTACCTAGCCGTATTGTGCTTTTTCTATTATGGTATGAATATATTGAAAGATCGATATTTGGAATCATATTCGAAATGCCTCAGTGGCACGGCAATTGATACCGGGGAATCATACATCCGTATTGTGCAGGTATTACCATCGTTATATTACATTTTGATTGCTAATTTGCTAGCCTTTGGATATCTGTATAGATGAGGCACGGTGACAACACCACAACTTTGAGTCTACCCACGAGGCTACGATTCGATCGTGCCACATTCGAACCTCCAAATCCACTGTCGATCCATCAGTGATCCGATTTTTTACTTCGGTTGGATATGGCCGCGCCTCTATCGGTTCAAATCATCCCGCTTTTAAACCAACTTGTACCGAATGTGCTTGGACATATGTTGGCGGTTGTATGATGAAATATTTGCTGGCAGGACCAGATACAAGAACGTAGAATTTACTTCTTGTGGAAGTCCCTTAGCATCAAATGCATATCCAACCACACTATCGTTCAAACAATATACTTTAGATTGACAATTGGGGTATGATTTGACGGGGGCGTGTAAAACTAACAACTTCCTTAGGCCAGCATCTAAGATTAACCTTTGCTTTTGCTAATGGAAATCGTCGGCGAAGCCGACGATTTGGTTTAGGGGTATAACGT
>JWJB01001670.1:0-29978 GCA_000812895.1 Rutstroemia sydowiana | reverse complement strand
AGCAAGGAAGGACTTGATAAGCCTAATCCGATTGCGCCTCACAACGCTAATGATGAGCTGTCCGATTCCGATGCAGGTAGTCCAACCAATAGTCGAAGCCGCCGATACACCCACAATACAAGCCCCGGACTTTCCCCAGACAGCCAGTACAAACATTATATCGAACAACAGCGATACGGCCAATACCCCAGCGAGCCACTCTCCCCAACTAGCCAACAAAGTCAATACCCAAGCACCCCAAGCTCCGAAAGGAGCCAAAACAGCCAGGATAGCCAATACGCTCTAGATGAAGAAGAATCATCTTAATTTATCTCAATGTGGGAAGAATGCAATGCACCCGGAGTCTAGATCCATCATCCATACATTCATCGGATGAGATCCCTGGTTACCCTAATTCTTTGGAACGCTGCTGTAGGAGAAAAGTCATGACATCGTCTTGCGAATATGGGACTCATTTATTGTGTGAGAGACGGAGGGTGGTGGTGGGGGTGGTTCGCGGGGTTGTCATCTAGGTTTTGGGTATTGATTTGGATATGAGAGTTAGGGTTGCTTTGACGGATGTAGGTGATGGGAAGACTGCATTCGGTGTTGATAATTGATACTTCTTCACAAGTCCTTGCATCGTTATACGACCTCAAGTACTATATAATTCGTGAATACCGAGACCACACTTAATCACGAAATCAAATGCATCCTGTCTACTGAGAATCTGTTGAGTAGTTTGCCAAAACCAAAAGATAGAATAAATATTCCATTGTAGTCTACACCAAAATACAAGAAGACATCTTAAGAATATCCAAGAAAATAGGATAGAAAATACAATACATAGAAACAAAACCACCCCCTTCATTATTAAAAATTAAACATTCCATCAACCATAAAAACATAAAATCATATCCACATAATCATACCATCATCGTAATATCAACAAAGAAAATTCATAAATGAGCGGCCATTCCATACAAGCTCTCCCCGTCCCCTGCAGCACATACACATATTCAGATATCGCACTCCCCGAATAGCTCCCTACCAACCTGCACTGCTATGCACTTCCACCCGCGAATCAGCCTCAGCGTCGCGTAAATTCGTATTCGTGCCTTCTAACGTCCTAACTCATGATTCGTATCCGCGTATCAAATCAAAAGCAACTCTCGCATGTCTCTTGGCATGAACTCATAATTTCGTGATACCAGCAAATTTCGTTCCGGTAAAATATGCTATGCCGTGCAATCGAAATGGCGCAATGGAATTGTAGAAATCGACCAAGAAGAGGCACAACGAGTATGTGCGACTTTATCATATAACGAAATACAATGTTCGAAATGTCGTAAAACAGAAGCAAATATCTTCCGGTACCATATCGCAAAACAATAACTCTAACTTTGATGGTTTCAGTGACAAGCCAACGCTGGCTTCAGATGCGCGAATTCGTTGTACAATCTTGGCTTTTCAGCACTATTGCATGTGTCCCAGGGGTCTGTAAAACTCATGATGGGTGCTGATGATCGATTCGAGTTCCACTTGCGGGCACATAACGTATCGTCGCTGTTCTTGCTGCTCGTTCGCGATAAACTTCTGTAGGAAGAAAGCATGGTAGATTTCGGACGTTCACGTCTCTTAGACATGATGGAATCTTCATAAAGCGTATACAGAGCTTCGATCCAGTGGTTGAGAGCTTCTTCTGCACGCATCACGTGCTTATCACGCGGTCTTCGTCGCAATTGGTCTCGGCTTGATTCGTATGCTTCGATCATCAATAATATTTGTAATCCAGAGGGTTGACTTTCGCTTCCTGTGCGATCCTGTTGATGAAGTGCTGTCTTCAATGTACTGCTCAGGAGGTCTGAACAAAGCCGAAGAGTAACATCTTGCGCATCCGGAGTGCTGGGTTTTGGTGTTTCCCTGTAAGTCTCAACGTTCGAGTCGAAGATACATTTCTTGTTGTCATCTGCGTATAAAGAGTTCCTTGGAGATGATCCTCCATCAGATCCATCAGATCCCACTAGTGTATCGCAATCCGAAGTCGCTGATGGTGATACAGGGGAGTTCCGACAGAGGTCTCGAAGACTTTCTTGAGATTTGATTTTCCTCAAAGTCTTTCGTCTGTTAAGTTGACGAGGAGGCGTTTTCAATTGTAATGAAGAAGCAATAGGCCGCCGTGGTGGTAGGAGAGAAGAATAATCATTCGCAAACAATTCTGACTGATCTGATTTGTGTTCCATCGCCTTGCGTTCTAATTGGCCAATCGCGAAGACAGGGGTCTTGGCCCGCCTTTTAAATGTGCTGTCGATTGGATGCATGACGTCGCAAGTATAAGGGTCCGAAGAATATATACTGATGGAATCCAGTGATGGAATACGACAAAGTGAGGGTTTTGTACGAAGGATAAAATGCTTTGGAACTGGAGGAGAATAACATTGAGGTCGTATATTATTATTATTATTCGTTTGCGAATTAAGCGTCGACAGGTTTTCCTCTTTTTGCTCGTTCAAGTATTGGTACAACTGGTACCCACTAAAATTTGGTGATACCAACATATGTACGTCATCATCAAATTTTTCTTCTTCTTGTATAATTCTTAAGCAAGATTGTACTCTCACGTCCTCAAGAATTTTATAAAATCCCCAATGAGGATTTTGATCCTTGGGTAGATCACAACCAATGGGCTGTTTTCCATTTTGATTCCTTGCTTTTGTAAGTTTCGTCGTTTGGCTTTGGATATTTGCTTTCCGAATGTCAGCGCGAAAATAATAGAGTAAAGAAGACATGGTGATTAGCTTTCGGTGGTTGTCTCTCTTCTCTTGCTTCAACGATGAGGTACATAGGTAGGTAGGTATTGTACAACATTGACGAGAAAGGGCAAATCCTAAGTCAAATGAAGAGAATATGAAAAGATATAGTTTGAATAGTAGATTTTATCAATGAAATGAAGATAAGTCCTACCGATTAATTGTATGTATTTCATCTTACTCACAACAAGAGCTGAATATGGAGATATCGTCAGATGATATTACATTCGTCAGATTGTAGAGTTCAACGGCATATATGTATTGAAAAGGCTGGCCATGGCGCACCACCTAAAGCACCCAACTCGGGCACCAGAAGCATGAGATTCTGTATTGGTAGAATTTTTACTCTCTTCTTTTCTCACACTATTGTCGTTACATGATCCTAGTGGCGATAAGTAGCCGTGCGCGCCGTGATAAGCTGCAAACCATCTGGTAATAAGTTGCAAACTATCTGCTAATAAGCTGCAAACTATCTGGTAATAAGCAGCTTCTAGAACGTCTTTTGCAAAAATCTTTCACATGGTAATACTAATAAATGTTGGAGCTGCGCTGTGCTAATCCAAGTAAAGTAAGTATTTGTCTGGTGTTGCGGTAAGAAGAATGGCATCGTTCCTTCAAGAGCACATCTCTTAGAGTTTGGGAAGACTGGATATTTTACGTATAAGAAGTGAAAACCTTGAGAGTATCAGTACTAGTTATCAAGTACTAGAGAAGAATAAAAATTTAAGGCTGGGGAGGTTGGGAACATTGAGATCGGTACCGGTAAGGTTAGTATAAGAAACCGGGATTTTGGAAAGCGGGGGCGGGGTTGGCAAGGTTAAAAGTAGTTGGTTCTAAACTTCTAGTACTACAACCTAATTTTACTATTCGGGGGATTTAGAAATTTCTTCCCAAGGACAGGATCTCTCGCAAGGAATAATCTTTCAAGCACCTCAATCATTTTCAAATCCAAATACAGATGCAGATGCAAATGGATGCTTGCACTTCCACTCTTAACTTGATGCATAGAACTCAGAAAGCAATCTCGCAGGGGTGGTACTGTGAATCTCACCCCGTTTTCTCATCGACAAATCGCATTCATTTGCCAATTATTGGCCAACCCGTTGCATTCATGGGCTCATTATTTGCGGACGGTAATTCTGAGAAACAAAGGCCAGGATGTCCAGATCATTAGGATTCTAGTGGACTATGTAATGATGACTGCGAAACCTTGACTGTGAGAGTGGAAATCTTGATGTTCGTACGAGAGCATTTTTCTTGTTATTACTTGGAGAACGGACCGGTGGGACAATGTTGTATCAAACGAACGAAGCAAACGAACTTCGATTCATGGATTAAACAAGGAGCCGTCAACATACCCCACCAAACGTAGTGTAGCGAAGTTTGAGCGCCATTTGATGAGCCACAGAATATGAATAATAAAGGTTGCAACTCACGGATATAAATGCTTGTGTTAGTGAAAAGTTGGTACAAGGCTTGGTCTTGCGGAGAGTCCAACACACGCACATACACAGCCATTCCATCGATTTATCTCAAAAAGCTATGTTGGCTTTGATAACTGGTCGGCCGGCTTACATGACGTGTGAGACGACGGAGAGTGTTTAAATAATCGCCCACAGCCTTATCTCAAATAAATACTTGCCTCACGACCAAGATCTGCTTATCTCAGATGCCGCCTCTTTATCGAACTTTCTGGTGAGATCCAGTGTCACAAGCCGATATCTGCACGATTTCAGCTCGATAAGAAGACGAGTTCGATATTTTGTATACTACATAAAGCTCTATGAAAAGTTATCGCAAAGTCTTGGTGAGTCGTGGATCACTCCAAGCAAGGAAGGTATGGTAACCAATTTACATGTGGGAATTAACGTATTGAGTTGCCTTTGTTCCTCTTCCTCTTCCTCTTTACCCCCGCCCCCGAGAAATCTCTCTCACTGTTTCTCCAAATCTCCAGATTCTACCAAGTTCTTCATCCTTGGGCTCCAGATAACAGAGGCGAACCAAATCTACCACAATAGAACCCTCCAGAGGCTATACACGAAGTATATAGTTAGTCGCCATCGTGAGATATCATCGGAATCAAGATATCTTGTCTTAATGTAAAAAAGCGGAGACTTTTGACCAAAACCATCGACGTCAAGATCTTTGCAAAGTTGTTGTTTAGTAAGCTTTCAATCATACCAAAATATCAATGTTAATGCAAGCTGCCAGATTTAAGAATATAATGCCCGTCTACTCACAAATCTTGACCTGACTTGTGTGTGGATATTCAAGATTTCGTACTGTCGCTAGAATACCATACTATGCTACCAGAGATTAACTAGATGTTTTTGGTGTTTGGAAATCCAAATCTCAAGTTCGAATTTCTTTTAAAAAGTTTTTTACATCAGGTGGCTGTAACACAATTACTAAGAGTCGATGTGTAATCTGTAGGCTTTGACTAAGCCTGAGTGCATCGCGACCGTACGCCCCGAACCCTGAACGTTATGACCGAAAGAATAAACTTGTAGAAATCCCGGAGGGCAACTCCCCCATGTCTTTTCTCCAAACTAAACCTTTTCTGTACTTTACTTTCCTATTACAGTATACTAAGCGAGAAATTTTGTTCTACGTAGTTTATAACTTTATACTTTATACTTTATCTTTACTATCACTTTACTTTTCACTTTACTTACCCTCTCTCTTTGTCTCTCCCTTCACACATCACTTAAAACACAGAATATATAATAAACTCAACTATTCTAACTGGGAAAAGTAACTCCCCCAAGCTCCCTACTGCTAAAGCTCCCATCACTGTTGCTGTCGCTGGAAAGCTCCTATCTTGCTGCTTTAAAACTACTACTTGCCGCTTTAAAGCACTAAATCTGAAAACTCCCTAGGCACTTGATAACTCCCTAGGCACTTGGTAATTCGCTGGGTGTGGCTTCTTATTGGTTAATATTGATTGAATTTTTATAAAATTCTAAGCTCCCTTTCGTACATCCTGACCTTGTTCTCCAATCAATATTCCTCACAATCACCATATTAGAAAAATGAGGAGTACCTTGGCGGCAGTTTGTGTTACTGATTACAAAACAGTAACTTCTTTACACTGTCGCTTTCTGCTATATATTTCTTGCTGCTCTGCTCCTTGACATTGTTCAAACCTGGATCAAGAACATTAATCTGTCTTGAAATATTAATCACACCAAGCCAAACCATGTCTGAACATGTTGATGGGGCTCCATTGTTGTCACCTTACCAAATAATTGTGCGCTTCCCGATTGGCACCTTTCTCGAAAATATTGCTGTTCGATCTAATGGCACAATCTTAGTCTCCAGCATGGTTTCCGGTGAGATATTCTATATCGACCCTACTGATTCGACACCTCAAAATATGCTCCAAAAGATACACGACTTTAATGATGGCTTGTCGGCCGGTTCTCCCGACCTAGAAAAAGGACACGGAGCCTAGGGTTCAAAATACCAAGCCGAAGCCATCGTGGAGGACCCAGAAGTAGTAGATGTGTTCTATACTTTCTCTGGGATTCATGGAAATGCTGGAACGTGGGCTATCTATTGTTTGGATATGCGTGCCTTCGATGTTTCCAACGTCGACAGGTCAATTATCAAAATTGAAAAAGTCGCAAATGTCCCCGAGGCAGTCTGGCTTAACGGTGCCACCATGATACCTCAATCATCGACTTTGGTAATCGCAGAATCGCAACAAGGAAAACTTATTGGGTACAACACTCGTACGGGCAAAGTCTCGGTCTGGCTCGAGGACATTGAGCTGGGTAAAGCAACAATACGGGCTGCATGGCCTGCCATAAACGGCGTTCAGTACTTTCGGAACCACATATATGCGACGGTTTCTGATCGAGGAACACTTGTCAAAATGAGAGTTGATGAAAAGGGTGACTATGAGCCAGGGAGTCTAGAGGTCCTATCACGGAATTTAACAGGCGATGATCTAGCTTTTGATTTCCAAGGCAATGCGTACGTAGCGACTAATGTGTCCCAGGCAGTGTTGAAGTTCAACGAGATTGGGCTCGAGAGCGAACGAGCACAGGGAGGGGATAGGTTCAGAATATTGGGTGCCTTGGATCAGAGAGATACGGCAGGGCCAACAGCTATCGCATTTGGCAGAACGGAACGTGATGCTGAGTACATATATGTAACGACCAATGGTGGTCTCGTGCAGCCAGTTGGTGACGAAGGACCTGGGGAGGCTGTGGTTGTGAAAGTGAATGTTGGTGTAAAAGGTGAAAGGTAACGATTTCTTGCATAGAATTCCGGACTGCCAAGGCATATTTTTGAAAACATTGAGAGCTGCATTTCGCGCAAACTCTACTTGGACGCGGGTCCTTTATTTCGAGTCGTTGATCGCGGGGTAAAATCAAATCATGACATTATCGCTGTTCCTCAATCCGTATCAGTTCACCGTTATCTTTCTCTTCGCTTCAAAATACCTCTACAGGAGCAATCTGCAATTGGACTAGAGTTGCTGGGTATCGAAATCGTATAGACATCAGTCCGATTGACTTAAGATGGCCTGGTTTCACCTTGCCCAATCTGTGATCAACGCAATCAGGCAATCTTCAAACCCTACTGTTTAAGATAAGTACACGATCTCCACTAATCTTTCCTTACGCAAGACGAGCTGCATTCAAACCCCTGGGTTGAAGGTCACGGAACTTACAACAACCTAATTTTGGTGTGCACTGCTGTGTACAACCTGGTTTTCTTATAAGGTGTTCGAATCCACAATATTGAATTCATACTTTGCTAGCATGGAAGGGCCGCAAATATGCGTGATTGAGTGCATTTCGCATCAATGGATCTGGTGGATGATTGGAATTACATACTTCATATATTTGTTGCAGGCAATAGCGTCCATCGTGATGAGAATTTGATCAACGTAGACTACTTTAGCTGCAGAGTGAAGTGCGAACTGTAGAGGTATAAAGACAGCTAGTATATTACACTTGCTGGGATGCAGGGGATACTTAATTGAACTTGGAATAAGTGGGAGTTATGAACTAATGTAACATTAATCTCTTTGAGGGTAGGCTCTTGGAATTAGGCAGCTTAGTCATCCTAGTCGAGCCAATTATAGCGTTCCGGAGGCATATTGCAATCACAGGAATCTTTCTTCCTCCGCCTTATCCAACATAGAACCAACCTTAGCATTCAATTTACATATATTGCTCATTTCCCATGCACATTGCTAGGTAGTAATATTGACAAGAATTATTGACCGAGCGTCTTAACAATCTGTACGATTTTGGAAGTTATATCATCCAATTTATGAAAAAGGCAGGAGGATACCATAGTACCACTAAGTGAACGGGGTTCAGACGCGACCTTTTTTCATCATTCGGGGTAGACAGAATGATCCGATCCGGTGGCCCTAAGCATCCAACACTGATCATTCGTTCATGTAATACGATTGTTGCAATTCATCTCCGACGTTGTTGATGAACTTGTATATGATCATGGGAACATTTAATATTCCCCGCGCGACGAACCGCGATTTGCAGGGGTTCAGACTAGGTTCTTTAGCACCCCCCTTTTTACTACATTGAGCCTTACCCCAGATGCCATAGTGGCTCACAAGTCAAATTTAAATCCACTTGTGGGTCCGGGACTTGGGCAAAAGACGATTATCGACAGAGATCGATTGGGAACAGACCACGACTAGAATTATTTGTTGCTTCTAGTCTATCTTATAAAATGGTGGATATGCCGTGCGTCAGCGAAATGGGTATTAATGTACTGCTTCTCTTCTTTGGAGAATTGTTCCTCCTGACTCTTATCCTTTCGTTCCTGGACGTAGTCGTCCGTTGAAATTCTTTCCTCAATTCACTTTCCCGCGCTTCATTCCCCTCTTTCCCCTCTTTCCCCTCCTTCGTGTGCTCTTTCCACTGGCTTCCGCAAGATCGTGTCTTTTGCTTTAAGGACCCACCTCAGGAATCACTTCTTGGGTGTTCAAGAACTATCCCCCAGACCTCATCTTTAATATACCAAAATAATCAATCTTTAATATCTCAATTGTTGCTTGAAATTTGTAAGACCTTATCTGGTCTTCCAAGATGTCGTCCATCTCTCGCTCCTTTACTGGATTGCCAGTCATCCGATTTCTTACCTGCATTATTGCATTTGTTTCCTTCGTTGAATGCCTACCAAAGTCCTCGTCCCACGGTTTCCAAGCTCAATTTAAAAAAAGAGACATCATTGGTAGTGATCCTGACTGGCAGAAATATGTCCGAGCTCCTACCTCCAACATAGTTCCACCTCAAGGAATAGTCACCACCACTGGGAATGTCTCTAATCCAGAAAATATACTTGAAAATACTGGAGAAGTTGCTATTCTCACCAGGGGAAATGGATCTAGCGATATTCCTTCCATTACTGTCGATTTTGGTCAAAATACAGCGGGTTTTCTAAGTATCAAATTCGCGTCAGCTTCTGGAAATAGTCCCGGTATTCGACTTGCTTTCTCTGAGACTTTGGAATATTTGACGGATGTTTCAGATTTTTCTCGCTCGGATAATGTAGGCTTGACTGGAAATATCCACTGCCTACAATGCTAACTGTGTTTACAGGGTGATACTATCACTCCCGGATCTGATCAGGTATGCTCAACCATGTATACTCGTGTTTGGCCTTGGTATCTAATGTCGTTCTTGCTCTACAGATTGCTGTTGGTCCAAAGCCCTATAATTGGACTGACACGCATGGATGTCAATATGACACACAAGTATGTGCCGACGGATTTCACGGATTCCGTTATGTCAAGTTATATCTCGATGCGCTTCCTGAAGATGCTCCGTACACTACCGCATATGGATACGTAGCAATCGATTACTTAAGCCTCAGCTTTTCTGGTATTCGCGGAACTCCTGATACCTTTACTGGGTGGTTCGAAAGCTCTGATGAAGATCTCAACCAGTGGTGGTATGATGCAGTCTATACGAATGATCTTGCCACCGATGTGTTCAGAACCAACGATACTGAACCACGTGATGCTGATAGTCCGACTTTGATTGGGAAACTCGTCCTTCTCGATGGTGCCAAGCGGGACAGAGATCCATATGCTGGAGATATAGCCGTTTCTGGAAAGACTTCGTTCTTGAGTCATGATTTGCCAGAGGCATCTAGAAATGTTCTTGCTGATTTGGCTGATCACCAAAGAGATGATGGGTGGATCCCTCCGGCATCCATGTAAGTACATACGTCGGCCATCGAAGGCTGTTCATTGACTTTCTGGTAGTGTTAATTATACCCTTCCTCTGCTCGACTATCCGTTATGGTGGGTAGCTTGTAGCTATGATCTCTTGGTGTACAAGAATGACATTGATTATGTCCAAGACTATTATCCCAATCTTGTCAAAACTCTAGATACCTTCTACCCATCAGTCACAGACAATACGACTAATCTTATAACCAAAGGAGTGGGTGTCTCTGGAGGCTACGGAGACTATGCATTCCTCCCCCGGGATGGAGCAGTAACTTATTACAATGCCCTTTATATTCTCGCCCTAGACAATGCAGCCGTTATCGCCAACACCTTAGGTAAAAATAGTGATGCAGATCGCTGGACCGCACGCGCCAGAGTCGTATCCACCGCACTCAACTCACACAATTTTGACGTCGCTGCCGGCGCATTCTTCGATGGCACTTGCGACGATAGCGGTACCTACTGCCCCACTCATGCTCAAGACGGAAACAGTATATCGATCCTCAGCGGCGTCACCAACACTACACGTTCCACCTCCATTCTCAACTACCTCAATGCGAATAATGCTCGTTTCTATGGTAACTCATTCTACGATAATGACTACCTATCAACCGATTTCTCTCAGCGCGTCTACGCATTTATCTCCTACTTCGAGATGGCTGCTCGGTTCCGGACAAACCTTGTCACATCTGCGTTCGAACAGATTAGGAGAACGTTCGGTTGGATGGCTACTAATGATCCAAAGATTACTTTGTGGGAGGGTATTGGACCAAATGGTACGCCTTATGAGCAGGCTTTCACGTCAATGGCACATGGTTGGTCAACGGGTATTGTGCCTTTGATGTCCAACTATGTATTAGGTGTAACACCAACTGGCGCCGGTTTCTCAACTTGGACGCTAAAGCCGTACCCAGGGAATTTGACTTGGGCAAGAGGTGTGGTACCTACTCCACGTGGGGATATCACGATTGCATGGATCAAAGGAGAGAGTCAGTATGCGGATGCATTTACACTAGAAGCTAGCGTTCCTTCGGGAACAAATGTTACGGTTTCGGTACCACTTGAAAATGGCGGGGATCAGGTTACCGTCAATGGGGTGTCAGCGTGGTTGAATGGTGCTTTGGCGGATGGGACGACGAGTACAGAGGATGGGTATGTGAGTTTGGAGTTGAGTGGGGAGACGGAGTATATGATTACTGTCGGGGCTGCAGCTAGTTAGGTTTACATTTTTCGACGATTTTAGAGGTTGGGGATTGGGCTTCGGGGGATATGAAGTACATGACAGGGAAATTATGATACATAATGATCTAATACTTAGTAATTTCACTGCTATCAAGATTCTAGGAGACACCAGAGCCATCTACTTTTTGAATTTCGTATCGAACACTTTCACACTTCCCCTTCATCCTTTGTACAGTACCGTTCTTTTCATGATCCCAATGGTTGCAAGCAATCCCAAATCCATCAAGGAAAATACATATCCAATAAGTTTTTGCAAACGGCACGAAATTGCAAGTGCAAATAAGCTTAAATACAGACCAATACTTTACGTTATATTACAGGGATATAGACCAGTGGACTCGGCATACAGTACTATACTATGTACTTGATATTGCATGTATCATTGTCAACGGTTTGATTAACATGGGATTTCATCCGAAATTACAGATGACTGTCAAATTTCCACTGTACATATATACACATATAAGTGGCATAACTATTGCAGATAATGCTACCTAGGTATTTGGTATTATTGAGCGGATATGAGCAGGTGGGGTGGGGAGAGAGACGTAAATTAATATCACGGACCGTGCCGCCGCCTAGTACAATAATTTTAGGTTGTGGATGATATATTGTAGAAGGCATGTGTAAATCTAAGAGTTACTAGTATATGCTTAAACTTAAGTCTGACAGCTACTTTAGAAGATCTACTTCCATTTTGATGACTTTCATGAATCAGAGAATGATACTGCAGCACTGTTACTTCTTGACTTCGACCTTGCGACGACGCACCCGAATCACGGTAGACGTAGATGGCAAACTGGCATCGCCAAGTCTCATGCCGGCCGGTTTAGATGCGAGAGGTTCGATATCGTAGTGAAGCGTTATATATGAGAGAAGCAAATTCAAAATAAGAGCAACATATGCCGTTCCGGCACTAGAAAGATAATATGCAGAGTCAGCAGGTGCCACCCCTTAAGTAATTGTCAAAGTAACTATGACTCGAGAGCGAATCCCAGTGAAATGGTGAGCATGGTTGGAAGCAAAAATGGCATATGAAGAGCAAAATTGATTGCAAGATACAAAAGCCAGGATTTCGTATTAATGGGTACGATTTCCATAAAGGAAAGAAATACAAGACTTCAACATACCAGCTGTGTCTTCCAAGACCGAAAGGAAGGAATGTGGCGGATAATGTCGTTGAAGAAATATTGCCTTGGAACGAATTGTTAACAGGCGGCAAGTCTTTTGAAGATGCTGCAGAATGCAATGCCGGAGTCTCAGAATGATGGTCGTTCAAATTCGAACTTGCGTTACTAGCGGTGAAACGAAAAGGAAGGTATGTGTTGGGTGAACTGTAATTGTCCTCTGACGTATGAATCCCAAAGGTCGGTGTTGCGATCCAACATCCTCTAGGAAGATGGGTGCCGTTTGGAAGCGTCACGCCATTTGGTGATATCTGACGCTGTTAGTTGATCACATTACAGATCTGAAAGCACATATACTTGTTATCATACCACTTTTCTCGTTATTCCCGGCATCAAGAAAGGATTCAAACGCAGCGTTTCACGTATTGCACTGTCCGTCATCACCAATTCTTTTAACACCGAAGGCTCAGATGCATTATCGGAATTTTCATACGCTACTCGCGCTTCATTGCGGAGTGCGGAGTAATATTGCTGGGAATTTGGGGAACTGAGCAAGTCAAGGAAGATATACGTTGCGCCAAGGGTCGTTGATGGTGTTGCTGCGAGCGTCTATCGTAGTTCATAATGATTGGTACAACACGAACAATTCGGGGCATAAAATAATAAATAACGTACCTGAAGCATCACAGTAGAAGTGAAAACCTCTAAATCTTGATCGATACCCTCATTAGTCTTGACTGCCATATTCATAAGCCATCCAACAAAGGTTGTGGGCGTCGAATGGCTGATCTCACAACCTGAGTCTCCACCCTGATCTTGAATATTTTGCTTCATTTTGCGAAACAGGGGTATAAGGAACGAACAACATTTTCGCAGAGCGTACCTGAAAGGTATCCCCAAGCATAGCCCGATCAAAGGCTGCAGAATCGTAGGCGTCAAGTTACCAACAGCTATTGTACCAAACCCAAACCACAACATCAGCTCAATATAACTCTTGTAGAACGCCTCATCTTCACAAAATTCCTTCCCGTAATAAAGTCGGAAAAAGCTTTTTGTAACGATAACCTCCATGCTTTTATAAAGATCAATACTCTTCCATTGATACTCCTCTTCTACACCTTCGGTTTCCAATTCGCCACTCCCAAACTGTGAATCGATATTTGAGCTTAGCTCATCAAATACCTCAGAATGTAGAGACTGAAGTTCACGGTTTCCGAATTTGCGCAAGGTGCTAGAGATGACGCCAGGGAAGCCTTTGGAGTTTAAGGTGGCGGTTGGGAGCAAGTGATCAAATCCCCGTCCCTCGATTTTGAAGGCGAGAGCAGAGAGTATATGATCAGGCTGGGCTACCATCCATTTGACGAAAGATTGTGGGATCAAAATTTGAGGACGGAAACATGCTTGTGGGAGAACAGTGAGTTGATGCGGTGACTATGTGTGTTAGTGACCGCTGCAGAACATGGAGCGGCGGATTAGATGAATACCTGTATTTGATAAATTGTCTCAAACCCCCGGAAATATTCGTGGATACATGCTCTACTTTTAGAGAATATTCCTTGCGGGTTTCCAGCCCAAGGTATAGACGTGGGGACATTTCGAAAAGGGGATCGTCGACTCAGATGCAGACTTGATAATGCGATAATCAGGAAAACGAAACTCAGTACGAGTTCTTTCCCCAGATAGGACTCGGCTATGATCATCATGTCTTATACATGCAAAACTTGGATCTCAGTATTTTCTTCTTAATGAGAACAATAAAGAGTTAGCTGTATTAGTAATATGCCCCTTTTGAGGCAGATAATAGCTATTCTAAAGAACTCTGTCGAGACTGAAAGCAGGAAGAACATGTATAGTTTTATAAATGGCGAATCACACTTCACTTAAAAATTTAGAGCCCAAAGATAGAGAAAGGCTTCATAGGTGCTACTGTAGCTTGTTGTACTTGTTCTGCTTTGCCAAGAATCTGTTTCGTGGTTGTTGATCGTCCCGAAGTATTGGTAGACTAAGTTTGGATCGTGGTAACCCTGTCGTTTCTTTTCATTTGCGCTATCGGCACACGTAGTCTGCTACACACTACTGAATTATTGCGTGTGTAGCATGCCGAATTTTCTTCACCCGGAACCTGTACTCCATAGACTATGATCAAGACTGTCATTCCGATTGTGGCGTTTGGGTCTTGTCACTCGAGATTCGGAACTCCAAGTCTAGACTGTATCACCCTGTAAAGGAATATCAACACAGATTTGATTAATATACTTACTTGCTGAGGTATTTCACGAACAGAAACAGCTTAGCCTTTTTGTATAACGAGTCATTACATCGTGATATGATGCAGTCTGTGAGATTGAGCGAACAAGTATACACAGATGTCAGATATTCGTGGGCTCAGTCTCAGCCAGTCGAGTTGCACATTCTGCGTCATCAACAATATTAAGAACCAGCTCTAATGACACAAATCCTGCGGACTTAAAGCTTTTGTTCCGTAGCTGTGGAGCGTAGGATATGCAATGCTGCTCCACGATACAATCAATATTCGTGTCTCGGCAATCTCACCTGGAGAAGTCTTGGCCCCCATGACGCAAGCCATTACATCCCGCGGCCCCGAATGGTGTTTCAAAGATTTTGATCCAATTTATTGATGCTTGCCATATCGCCATAAGTTCTTTATCTATATGAATTATGTATATGTCGAATACCCATCAGTGTTAGGAAGAGCTTGTGATCGCGGCACCGGTTAGCATAAACAAACCAAGTCAATATGATACCAAATGGAATGTACCCTCCGAAATCAGATCCTTCTCCCCCAGGTTGCCTAGAGAATCTTGCAGTCAACGCACTCGATGAGGCTACAGTTTATACTTCCAAAGTGGTGTTTCCCGACGGACATTTTAATGGGGAAAGCAGAATCTGCGTGTCAGTTACCTGTGAATATATATTCCTCCGTCAATCTTTGGGCCTCAATCTTGAACATGACAAAGAGGAATTATGCCGATATATGCTGGGAGATCAAAACCCAGACGGATCATGGTCCATTGCTCCAGGATATCCAGGCGATGTGAACATGACTACGGAAGCTTACCTAGCATTGAAGATACTTGGGATAGAGACAGATCGAGCATCAATGTGTCGAGCACGCCATTTTGTACTTGTTGCTGGCGGCGTTGCTAAAGTTCGGATTTTTACACGAATTTTCCTGGCGCAGTTTGGTCTGCTTCCCTGGGCTGCAATTCCTCAATTACCCGCCGAGTTGGTTCTTCTGCCACCACAGTCTCCAATCAATATCTACAAACTATCGTCTTGGGCAAGAGGTTTTGTTATTCCACTGCTAGTTATACGACACCACGAGCCAACATACGCATTGCCAAATCGTCCACCGGATAAGCATAGTGATTTCTTGGATGAGTAAGAGCATCGATTCTTGTTGTACACTCCCCCATCACATTCCACCCTCTCCACGTTTCATCTTATGCATTCCCCTACTCTCCCAATCAAGCTGTTTTGGGTTCTATTCCACCCAATAATCTCACTGTCGGAAATTACTGACTCGCCGGTGCTTAAGATTGTGGTGCAACCCCGCCGGCAAGACGATACCATATACTCCTGGATTGTGGTCACTTTGGAATACAGATCTGACGGCCTTTGCTTTTGCTGTAGCAGATAAAGGGCTTTGGCTCATTGACGGTCTATTCCCCCCTATTCGTAGATATTCTCTGCGAAAATGTACGGAATGGTTATTGAACCATCAAGAAGAAACCGGAGAAATGCAAGCATATATACCATTGCAGCATTTCTCCCTTCAAGCTCTCGTCCTAGAGGGATACCCGATTGAAGATGATCGATTAAATCAGGGACTAGAAGGAATGGAGCGGCTAGCATGGAGCGACAAAAATGGTAAACGACTCCAATCTGTTTGTTCAGATACATGGGACACAGCACTTATGACGATAGCTCTGTGTGATTCTGGTCAATCGCTCAACTCACCATTGATAACCAAGGCCATCGAATGGGCCATTTCTAAGCAGCATGTTAGTTCCGCGAATGGGTCTTGGAGAGTCTATCGACCAAATCTTGCTTCTGGTGGATTTAGTTTTTCTGCCACAAGCTCATTAGTTCCGGATATCGATACAACATCGGCGGTTATAATCGCTTGTGTGAAGCAGGATCCCAGGAGTGTTTCATCTCAATGGGTTACTCGAGCAGCCGAGGTAAGCTTTTCGCAACTGCATCAAAAAGGGACTTCGCGTCACAAGTATTTTTCTTAACTAACTCCGTTTAGTGGATATTGGGTATGCAAAATACAGATGGAGGGTTCGGTGCTTTTGACTACAACAACAATGCCTTATTTCTCAACAAGATCCCATTTAGTGACATGGACGCTTTATGTGATCCATCATGCGCTGATGTCACTGGACGAGTCCTAGAAGCTTTTGGCATGCTTCTCTGTACTCCTTATCGGACAAAAATAGCCAGTAATCTATTGCCACGACTTAAACTTGCCTCATTGCGAGCAATAGAGTTTCTACGCGATACTGAGGAGAGAACCAAAGACGGATATTGGTATGGTCGTTGGGGCGTAAATTATATTTACGGTACTAGTACCGTACTTTGCGGCTTAGCATATCACACGTCTTGTATGCATATCGCTCGAGAACTCGGTGCCGGTGGGCCCATTCTTGAACAAAATGGATGTGATGGCTCTCTACACTTTTCTTCTGAACTCGCTCGAGATCTTGTCCCACCAGCTCTAGACTTTCTCAAGTCGTGTCAGAACCCCGATGGTGGGTGGGGTGAATGCTGCACCACCTATCTATATCCAGAAACGGCAGGGAAAGGGAAGTCAACCGCTTCTCAGACTGCATGGGCCATTATGGGCCTCGTAGCCCATATTTCCCCGGATGACCCTGGAATAATCAAAGGTGTTGAATATCTGGTTAAAGAGCAGGTTGATATGGAAACCACGGGAGGAAAAAGTTGGCAAGAAACCCTGCATACAGGTACTGGGTTTGCGAACTTCTACTTCTTAGGTTACGATTACTATAGGCATTATTGGCCGATGATGGCGTTGGGAAGATACGTGGCTGCTGTGAGGGCAGCTAAGAGATAGTTGGATATGATGCGGCAATGTAAGTTTGCTGTCTGAGTACCTAAAATATGTAATCTAGCTTTTCTCATTCTTCTTACCCCAATTTGGCGCGCTTAAATCTACGGCCACCACCACACTGATAGACTCCCACTTCTTGTCATGAATCAATAGAAACATAAGATTATGGAAGATAATATCGAAACCTAAACCAGCTCCCTCCAACCTGCGTTTAATTGTAAACTCGTTCTCAAAAATCCTGTATTGAAACGCCATTGCGAACGTGTGGCAATATTATGGCGAAATCAAGGAGTCTAGTTTCAAAGAGTAGTAACACATGAGTAGACGAGACGAATAAACGAATAAATTTATAAGAAGATTCATATTCTCTGCTCAAAAGAAAGTTTTCCTTGTAGTGAGCATTCCAGGGTCTCCAATATCATAGATATATCGTAGTAGTTGTCACTAACTTTCAAAACTATCTAGGCTAGGTCTTCCCCGCCAATGGCCCCACTATCAATCACCGCACTGGGTGTAGTGCTGATGCCCACCGAAAACAGTGAATCTGAGATAAAATGCGCAATCATGCAACGTGGCATGGGCAGAACTTGGTATTGTGGCTACTGGTTTTATGAATTTTGTACGTATCGATTAGGTTATAAACGCCAGCTTTTCTTTCGCACAAGACTGAAAGGTACCAAACCACAGCGATGTTTTCCAAAATCAGAGGATGTGCAGTATTGGTTTCTCTTATCGTGCTCGCGGTAGCTACAGAAACGCAAGAGCCCCTCCGTTCAGATTTTGAGGAAGATAACTCTGCAGGATGTCATAATGTGGTTAGTTTTCACATTTCCAATGTTCCTCCTACAATCTATGTACATCATAACTCACTATCACTATAAGTGTTCGTCACTACTTGTCGAAGCTTCCTCGATAACAGATTACCCTGATATTCCGCCCGCTTTCTTCGAAAGCCTTTTCTCTGGACAACAAGCAGAAATCCGTCCGGCTTGCCTTGTTTCGCCTACTACAGTCCAAGAAGTTTCTGATGTGATAAAACTTTTGTCAAAATGGAATTGTCAGTTTGCAATTAAGAGCGGGGGCCACGCAAGGTTTGCGGGGGCTTCGAATGCTCCTGGAGGAGTCACACTTGACCTCCAACATGTAAATAGTTTGGAGATTAGTGATGATTTAGAGACTGTGAGGATCGGGACTGGGAATCGCTGGTCCAAAGTATATGAGTTTTTGGATCCTTTGGAGAGAATGGTAACTGGTGGACGAATAGCAAGTGTTGGTGTGGGTGGATTCACGTTAGGAGGTGAGTTTATATGAATTTTTCCATCTATCCAGGAACATTTTGCTAAGATCGATCTTCATGCTGACCCTGGTATGAAGGAGGGATATCATATGTTTCTCGAAAGTATGGCTGGGCGATTGATAATGTGCAAAACTACGAGGTGAGGTATTGAGCCGACTGTCCAAATACTCTAGAAAGCTTACAACATCAATAGGTGGTTTTAGCAAATGGATCCATTGTTCAAGCTAATCCAGATACTTCCAAAGACCTCTATTTCGCCCTTCGTGGTGGTGGCAAGAACTTCGGTATTGTGACCCGCTTTGATATGAAGACATACCCCAACCAACTTATGTGGGGAGGCTTCAGTGTTTTCCTTCCTTCCGATTTGCAGTATTACTATGAAATCCTTGGTATAAAGAGGCCGTTTTCTTTTAGTCTCAGCTACATAGTCGATCTGATCGTTACCCCTATAACCTCGGTGTTTTGCAAATTAGGCTATTGCGAAACTCTGGCCTCATTCGCGTCTTCATTGCTTGAGACAACCAACAATGACGATGTAGATGCTCAGAGCTACGGATCAATAATATTGCTCCCTTATGTGCGGACCTATATTTTTAACGTACAACTTACCCACGCAGGAGGAGTTTCAAGTCCAAGTGTTTTTAAAGAGACTCTCAAAACGAAACGAATCTATTCCAAACATCGCACCACAAATATGTCCGAATTTACTAGAGACAATGGTGGGGAAACTTCTGAATACAGCAGAGGAACGCGGTATGTCTGACATGCGTCGCTTATCATCTCTTCATAACGAGTACTTATACTGACCAATAAACAGCGTGATATACGAAACTGCGACTTTCCATCATGCTACACCTGAACTACTCGTGGAATTCATGAAGATTTTCATCGAGGAAGCGGAAATCTTGAAAGATATAAATGGATTTGCCGTTCTTCTTATGCAAGCTATACCTAAAGAGTCGATTCAGCATTTTTCGAAAAACGGAGGCAATCCGCTTGGAATTAAGGAGGAAGAGGGTCCTTTATTCCGTAAGTACTTACCCTCTTACACCACTACCATTTTATGCTGTCTTATCTTGTCAACATCTCGAAAGCTTACAAAATGAAAAGTTCTCAGCACGGCGGTAAGTTGGGTGGGTTCAAAACATGATGATCTCGCTGTGAATGCGAGTAAGGCTGTTCTTGATAGAGCTGTATCCAAAGGGAAGGAAATAGGTGTTCATCATAGATATATATACCAAAATTATGCAACGAAGCACCAGGATGTTTTTGGGAGTTATGGAAAAGAGAATCATGAAAGGTTGAAGGAGATTCAGAATAGCGTAGACCCAGATGGAGTTTTTCAAAGATTGGTTCCCGGGTATTTCAGCCTTTGAAAGAAGTGCGGTGAAATTTCGATCTCCATCTACAGGTCTGCACTGCGAGACTTCGTTTCTCTGATAATCCTCTGGGCTGCTGTGTTGTGCTGGTATATTTGTTCCTTGGCCTACTGGGACATTTGGCACAGTGTTATGCCGAATGTTAAATTATGAACATATATGAGAATGGGTAGAGATAATTCCTAACATGGCGATACTCAATAATGGAGGTTCTGGTTGCAATGGGGTGACATCATGAGCTTCATTCCCCAATAATATCAATCTCGATTGACTGCGATATTCAAACTCTCGGCGTGTTGTCGTGGGGAATTGCAGATTACTGCATTTATTAAACTGGTGGGGGTATATTATAGTCCGTTCGTGAAGACTCGCTATTACTCCCTCCCTCCGACATCGCTCTCGCTCCTAGTTGCCAGGCTGCACTTACTTTTTCAGATTAGGAGTGGTAGGGAGTATCAACTATCAATGCGTCTTCACGAACTGACTATTACTGTCCCACCAGTTTTAACGCTCAATTACTGATTTTGACAATAGCAATTCACTACTACAGCAAATTCACTTAACTATCTTCATTTAAGGTGGGATGAGATTCACTCGCACTAGCGGAACTGTGCTGTCGTCTGATGAAATCAAATACCTTTCTTCAATTCGTTACGCAATTATCTAACAACGTGATTCACTGCTAGAGCTATGATCACTTGAGCATTAGCCGTTGGCGGGGTTGATGAAATGCCGCATGGCAAAAATGGTATAGGGATTTGCTCTCTCTAGTTCAGTATTGCATATTAAAGACAGCTCAGCGACCAATGGCTCAATGGCCCAGGCATCATGTTCAACTCATTGCGGGTACATTAAAATTCAGAATATGAGAAGGAAGATCCCAACTTGCACTTCTTTTTTCCATTGTGCTGTGGTGCTGCTATAAAAACCGAGGGTGAGAAATATGAAATTTGCTTTTGTCTGTATCATTGCCTCCACAATTCGATAAGGCTACTTTATAGTACATGTATAGTATATCCTCTTGGTCATCTGCTACCTGGTCTGGTCAAAGATATGACATCGTTATGTCATTCAGCTGAAAGGTGGCAGCCAGAATGGGTATCCGCCATTCTTGATTCGGAAAACGCTGAGCAAGAAGCTGTACATAAGGAAGATGACACCGCCCCACACGAGGACTGCAACTTGTTGCATTTTTGGGTCGGCAATACGGGGAACTTTAAGGGCCAACGAGATGGTCGCAAAGGATAAAAGTCCATCTAAAACTCTTCATCAGTATTGTATCCATATCTTACGGGTATGGAAGACTTACACATAGCGGCAATGATTTGAGTTTCCAAACCGTATTGATTAGAGAAGCCGCCTGCGAAATAGCTGACACCTCCGCGTCCATCTCCAGCAACGTAAGGGACCTTTCGAATGTGGTTGAACATATGTCCACTGGTAAATAGAAGGATAGCGATTAAACTGATGGCGGCCCAGACATTACGGTTTTGAACAACGGGGAGGATGTAAGGCCATGCAAGGCTGAGAAATGTGACTGTTCCTAACAAAGTTGTTGTGATAGCGATACCGCGAACCCAATTGATGGGTCGATTAACGGCAGGATGTGGTCGATCAGGCAAATGGCGAGCTATCCAATCACGCATTGCCTCCGCAGATAGCGCTCCGCCTGTAAAGTCGAACCTAATAGGGCTGGTTTCGGTTGTAGCATGAGGTCCGATAGTAGGTAGGTAGAGAAACAGAACTGGAGCTGTTTGTAGACCAAGCTAAGGAATTATCAGTATCTGAGCGATCCTCTTTTCTACTTCCTAAACTTACAGATTGGAATGCGGCCTTGCCATCCATAAAATCAAGGGTTGCGTAAATCGTACGTGATTCTCCTTTCTTGTCTCCTTTGATCCAACTCTTTGATAAGAGATCCCATTCTGGCTGGAATTCTCTACATAATTGACACCCGAATCTAGTTTCCAGGGCTGTCAATAGCACAGCGACAGTATAATTCCGCGGGGCTGAGGTCAATTTTTCAAAACTGCTATCATCAAGCTTCACTGGTGCAGATGAGAGGGACTTTGTATGGTATTTCTCGAAAATGTCCGTTGCAGGCTTCTTGGCCGCAAGTGCAGCAACTGGTAGTAATGACACTACCAATGCCTTGAGGAAATGCATTTTTAACAATGCAAGGCAAAAAAGCCTTTGAAGATATAATTGACAATGATTTTGGTGAAAATCAATTCAACTGTAATGACAATATGGTTTCAGGAGAACAAATGAAGCTTCAAAAATTGAAGACCTAACAGACGCACTTATTACGCACTTACGAAGCTCGAAAGCGTGTCCTCAATTCAAGCGGTAACTTCCATGTAAATTCGCGGGGATTGTATTACATAATATGATAGTTTCACACCGTAAAAGCTCTAGGATTGAGCTTCCCCACTGAAATTGTCGGCATAGCAACCAGGATCCCCATTTAAGTTAGCCTTATTTACTGAGGTTCAACGATAGAAGTAAATCCCTTCTGTTGACTTTTGACTTATCAAAAGTTTCATCAATTTTAAAGGGACTTTTACACTCATACCAGTTACTATCTTAAAGCCATATTTTACACAACTTCAATATGAGTCCAACGTTATCATACAACGATGATGAGCACATCGAGAGCGTATGTTATGAACTTGCCCCGTGTCTTGTTTGTTTATGTTATTCCTAACACAAATAGCGCTTGATGAAATCGCAATGTTTGGAGATGGCATACCAAGCTTCATTAAAGAATGTCGAGTTGGTTGTTAAGGATGAAATGAGTCGACGATTAAGACTTCAAATTATTGTATTAGAAAACGAGAATGACGAGATGCGTTTGCAACTATCGGCAAGTGAAGACAGAATTGATGGACTAGAGGAAGAGAGCGAAGAACTACGAGCGCAACTAGACCAGACCCGGAGGGACGCGACAGCTACAGAAACAGAATTGCGGTTACAGGCGCGGGAGTTGAATAATGTTAAGGTATGCTGTATATGAGGAACGGTGGGTTTCAATTGCTGATACGATTCTACACAGGCTGAGTTGAAATCAATGAACGGATTGTCGGTCAACTCAACAAAAGTTCTCACAGAAAAATTAGCACTGAGCCGAGAGCTGGCGGTACTCAAACCGGAACTGGAGCATCTACAATCTCAACTAGCACATCAACAATCCATTTTAACGGAAAAGCTGTCATTACAACGGCAAGTTAGTTCATTAGAGGTAGAACTCGAAACCGAGAGACGAGTTTTGAAAAGGGCGACGGAAAAGATTAACGACCGTTCGAGGGAGATTGAATTACAGCAACATATTGAGACTTTGGTGAAAGAACTTTCTGACGAAAAGAAAGAGGGCGTGAAAGCTAAGAAGGATGCTGCAAAAGAAATTTCGAGCCTCCAGAAAGAGTTTGCACAAGAAAAGCGAGATATCGAAAAGGGCCACAAAGTTGTAGAGAAGGAGTTAGAGGCTCTTCGCAAGGAACTCTTGCAGGCGAAACAGAACAGTGAAAAGGACAGCAAGAACGGAGAGGAGCTAGATGCGTTACGACAAGAGAATGCAAGCCTCAGGCTTGAGAAGGAGAAAATTCAAAAGAAGGCCGACAAAGAGTTAGAAAGTCTCAGGGAACAACTCACAAATATCAACAAGGCAAACGAAGGTCAGAAAGATGGAGATAAAGAATCGGAAAGCCTTCGCAAGGAATTTTCTCAGACAAAATCAGAGATGGAGAAGGCTCACAAAGCTACGCAAAAGGAGCTCAGCACTTCTGAAGCCTTGGTTGAAAGCCTGGGTACCAAGATTGAGCAGCTTCGAACTAAATTGCGTTCCACCAAGGAACAATTGAGAGAGTCTCAAGCAGAATTAACGGAATCTCGATCTGTAGCAACGAAGGTTTCCGTGAAAGATCCAGTGCCAGCAAACAATGCACGCAAGAGAGCAACCAGGGATATGAGCACAGATATCACCATTGGAACTCCGGATGGAGTAGTCGGGCGAAAACGTGCACCAGCCAAACGGGGTAGAGCAGAGCAAATTATGACGGTAGAGAAATCAATGTTCTCCATCACCCCATATTTGAACAAGACAATGACCTTGGCGGATACTCCCCAGAACCCGGAGACGAAAGATGATAAGCCTGCAAAGCGGTCATCGAGAGAGCCATCAAAAGAGCCATCAAAAGAGCCATCAAAAGAGTCATCAAAGGGGCCATCAAAGGAGCCATCAGAGGAACCATCAAAGGAACCAGAAACTGAACCAGCAAATGGCTCAGAAGTCGAAGCTCCAGCGGAGAAAGAATCAAGCGACGAAGCACCACCAGTCTCTCAAGAGGTAAAGCCCAAGCCCAGGGGTAGAAAGAAGCTATCGGAGAGACTCGCTAGTGCGGGCCAGAAGAAGGCGTTGAGAGAAGCGAACTCCGCAACAAAGAACAAGCGATCCGCGGCACAGAAGACAAAAACGGTAAATACTCTTGAGAAAGTCACAGAAGAAGAGGACGGAGACGAAAATGAACAGCCCAAGGAAGCCGAACCGGAGAATATCATAGAAGAGCAAGAGGAAGAAGTAGAAGAGGATGCCAATCCTACGAAAAGCAAGAGCAAACCCACCGAAGAAGAGCCTGAACAAAAGAGGAAGAAGCGCAAGGTCTTAGGAGGCACCTCGAAAACCTTGTTCGATGATGATGATGGTGAAGCGGGGAAGAAACCGACTAAGGTGTCGCTTGCTCCCGCCAGGTTATTAGGAAGAGGTGGTCTTGCCGGACCGAGAGGTGGTTTGAAGGGTGGGCTGGGTGCTGCAGGAGGTGCATTCCCTGAGTTTTCTCCCCTGAAGAGAGATCGAAGGGGTGCAGGTGCAAGTTTCTTGGCCTAATTTACTGCATGGATGATTGTTTGAGTTGTGAAAATTGAGCATTGCGTAGCCAGGCGTCTAGGATACATAAATGAAAGAAGGGTTTGGATGGATTGAATTTGGTTGGGTAGGATTGGAAAGGGTTGGATTGGATGGCGTTGGGTTTGTGTTCATGGATAGGTGTACGGTTTATTCTATGTAGAGTATAACTCAATTTTATCTATCCTACCCCACTTCTTCTGCACAGGAAGCTCGCAGTAGGTATTTGATAGAAATTTTTGTGATGAAGCAAACATTCGTATCGTCCTATTCTCAGAGTCGCCAGTTATGCGTAATGATGCTGCAGCCCGAAAAGGATAATTGATAGGCGAGGGTGTCATACACTAACAGGGAAAGAGAAAAGCTGTCCCATTCCTGCTTAATATTGGGCAGAAATAATATTAGGCGAAAATGAAGAAAAAGAGAAAAAACTGTTTTCCTGTATTAGGAATTGGGATGCTTTAGTAGGTGTATGATGTCTGTGTGTGCAAGTCGGGCTTCGTTGGAAAAGAAGAAAAGGTACGTAGTATGAAAGGGGGGTTGTAGTAGGGATTTGTATATCTATCCTTCTTCATACGAATTACATTGAATAGACAAGAATCTCATTCTCATATCCCCCTTTTCATCCTCATCCAATCCTCTCCTCTCACAATCGATCATCCACCCCCAAAATCCAAATCCAAATCCAAACCCCCTTCGTTCTCTAAAAAAAAAAAAAATGGAAAAACCATACACAAAATGTATAACAACGCATATATTCATACCCCCCCAACATCCGACTTAAACTCAAACTCTCTATCGTTCGTGTTCGTTATATATAAAACCTTAGAATCGGATTATAATTTGAATATGTAATGGGAGATTTATGGCTTCGTCTTGAGGAGGTTGATGTCTTGTTGAGGGAGGGAAAGAGTGGAGAGGAGATATATTTCGAGAAGAGAATGTTTTCGGATTTTGTTGTTTAGAGGGGATGGGGGATTGGAGGGTGAGTTTTTTCCGGTTTTTGAGGGGGGGTTGTTACGGAGTTTGATTTTCTGGCTTGGATTTTGATGGGCGATGGTTTGGTTTGGTTGGGATTGGGAGAGAGATTTTCTTATTTTTGCTTTGGTTTTGGTTTTGATTTTGGTTGTGGATTGGAACTTTTTTTGGTCTCTTGATCATGATGATTCGATGAGAGTTTCGCATCTTCTTCATCACTCGTAGCTTCAATATTAGCTTTCTTTCCTTTCTTCGTTGCTGGCTTTGCCGTCTTCTTCACAGGAGCCTTCTTGACTGCAGGTGCTGGCTTTGCATTTTTCTTTTCCTTCCATTCCGATTTTGCCCACCCCATGAGTACAGTACCGTACCACCAACACAAACAAACACCTCAACCCCACCCTATTTTCAACATCTCCTTAATCTTCCTTCTATTCCCAAATCCAAATACCATTACTCCCCTCCTCTCCTCTCAAATCTGCCCACCACCCGGTGAAGTCGCCCCACTCCCACCACCACTAGCACTCCCACTTCCAACCCCACCATTCACCCTCGGAACCACACTCCTATGTCTAGAAAGCAATTGCGAGATAAGAAAATGGGAAACATCTTCATCCGCCCTATATCAATCAATATATCAGCTACCAATCCAACCCATACCATTCCATTTGACCAAGAATAATATAACCATCCGGCCACCAAAAAGAGAAAAGAATCCCAACTCACCAATAAGACAAATGACTCGCAATGGTATTAATAGGATTAAAATCCAACACGCTCCTAAAAGTACCCAAGAATTAGCAATCATCCCTCCAGAAACTGAATATTCCACAGCACAACATAAACGAAATCATCACAACACTTACTCCTGAATACTAAAATCCACCCTCCCATTCCCATTCAAAGCTCTAACTTTCATTTCCTCTCTCCTAAGCTTCCTCGCTCTTTCCTCAATCTCAGCCCAATCCTCATCTTCCATCCCCCCTCCTCTCTCCCTATCTCTCCCTCTCCTCTTTTGAAACCCCGCATACAACGTTTCAATATCACCATCTATCAAAGTAGGTGCACCCATTCCCTCACCCCCATCTCTTTCTTCCACTACCGTATCTTCCGCTAATTTCTTAATCCTCTCTGACGTATTTTCTCTCTGTAACGAGGGATGTTGTGAATGCTGATTTTCATTATCGATTACTCCCGCGCCGAGATTAGTTCCTGCACCGATCGATTGATTTTTCATTATTGGTGAAGCTTGCATGCGCTCGACATCTTCGCCCGTAAGTCCCAAACTGCGATTGAGTAAACTACTTGCAATGCCAGAGCTAAAACTTGACCAAAGTCCGCTGACGGACTGGCCAACTTTTGCGCCAATACCGGTTATCCCTTGATTCATATTTGAGCCGAAGATACCCTTCTTCGTGTAAGGCAGAAGTTGAGGCTTCATACTCGACATAGCTGGAGCGATGAGCGGTTCGAGTCGGTAACCGATAGGATCGGTGGGATGAAAAATGTTATAGAGTTGTGCGCATTTGGGAGAGGATATAGAGTAGGGGAGACCAGTAATGCTGGAGAGATGTTCACCGGATGCAAACTGATAACCTGTGTTAGAGGCAGAACCCGTGGCCAAGAAAGGGTCTTGCATGGAGTCAATATCCATGGGACTTTCGGAGGGGAGAGCGTCGGGACGGTTTCGTGCAGCTATTGTGCGTCCCTTCAGCATTTGAAATAAGCCAATTGGGCTCCCGAGACAATAAAAATCCTCAACGTCGAAATCAAATTCAAGATTTTTCTCCTGTGGTTTCTGAGCGGATAGGGGAGCTTGTCTGTTCCTGTGGTTTTGGCTGTTATGCTTCCGCTCTTTTTGGCGACAAAGAATATCAAATAGGATGGCTGAACCCAAAGAGTGTCCCACCATACTAACTTTACCTTTGAATTCAGGATTGCGCTCCTTGAAAAGGTTGTAGATGCGGTTTGACTCGGTCAGAACAATACTACTGATATGTTCACGATAAGCGCTTTGATACAGCAAGATATCAAGTGCAAGATCCGTAATCAATGAGCGAACGAAAGGCACGCCCTCAACGGTTATATCATCAAGACTAGGATACTCTTCCTCTTCCCCAAAAGCAACACCGAGATCATGTTCCCTTCGGTTTTGCCTAACTCCCTTGCGGGGGAAATCCAATAAATGTCGCCAACAAACGGGTAGGACTTGAACACGACAATTTTTGGGGAGCTTGTCGATTTCTCCGTTTAGAGCTTGCAGATCAGCCGAGCTTTCGTATACACTTTTCAGTGTTTGCCTTAGCACATTCACATCATGAACGAAATTGACACTTTCAGTCCTGGAAATTGTTAACATATGATCTAATTATGATTGGATTGATGTATATAATAAAAAAGTAAAGGCGAAAAGACTAGATTGTTATGCACATTGTACTGTACTTCAACAAAACTTAATCCGATATGGAAACATGAAATTGCTTTTCATACAGGTGCTCCAAAAACATGCGGTATGAGTTTTCAAACAGGTAATAAAATCGGATTTTACAAGCATCGAAACTTTTCGAAATCACGGAAGAACTCCTCAAAAGTAGAAAGGAGTGAAGCACATACCTCATACCCAAACGTTGGCCAATTCCATGGGTAACCAAGATAAGATGCTCAATCTCTCTGCCTTGGTTCTCACCCTCCCTATCGGTATAATCATTTTGAATCTCTTTCTCGTCACGTTTCCGCACAGCTTCCGCCTCTGTCTCAGTATCTATATCCATCGATGTCAACTTATTGAAGGCCGCATCTCTAATCTCATTACTTTTATTATCTTCCGGAGAATCAACATGACTTGTACTAGGCGGAGCAGATCGTCGTTTCAATAGCCTCTGCTGGCTTTCATCGAGCTGTAAATATTCCGGCGTACTCGTGCCGGCCATAGCTGCACTTGTTGGGGTTTTGGGAGTTTTATCCTTGTCAACAGAAACCGTTGCGTCTTTTGATTTTCCTGGTTCCAAGTATCCACGGACAATTTTCACGCCTCCTAGATAGCCACCGCCTGCAAATTTCTGATAGACCGTACTACTAACCCGGGACATGATATTGTCGTTCGATATCCATGCCACGCTTGCATCTTGATACGTGACAATAGAGTTCATGTATGTACCGAAAAGACGATGTGTTTGAGGTTGATGAGGTTGCGGGTCTTTCGGTGTATTGCTATCGTTGGATGCAAGTAGTGACGGCGACTTCAAATTCTCCATTGAACCCTTTGGTGTTACTTCACCCGACGATGACCCATTTCTAGTTCGTCCAAAAGCACCACTACGCGCTAGAGATCTGGGTTCCTCGCCTGGTCTTATAGATGCAGGCCGGGGATTTGTCTTTTCAGGAGGTTTAGGATATCGAAAAGGTTTGACTTTCAGATATCCTTCCTCTAATTGTGTGGCTAGATTCTCATCACAAGGTCTCAGTACAGACCCCTCTTGATAAAACCAGCTACCTCGACGAACATCATATATGGGCCCAAGCCAATACACCGGCGAAAGCTCCCTATTCTCAATATCGGCATCAAATAGAAAGTCCTCATGCACCGGTACTTTGACATTCATATCGGCCTCTTCATTGTTTCCCGCTTCATTTATACTTGTATTTGCTTTCCTGCCAGCCGCACTTACGGAAGCCTGTTCTCGAGAATCGCTTCCAACTCTTCGACGGGAGTTTTTACTGCTATCATCGTGATCATCAACAAGCTTTTGGTAGGCTGCTTCTATCGCGCGGGAGTCGTTTTCGGAAAAGGTGACGAATTTCTTGGGGGGTGTCGGGGGCTTGGTATCTTCTTTGCCATCCTTCAACAATTTCGGTTTCCGTTTGGGAATCTGTGCCACTGGTAAGTATGGACATTTAAATAATAATTATAATAAAAGGACAAACATCGACAGCGTGAAACCATCGT